>CAIGQQ010024911.1:0-26476 GCA_903798035.1 Danio albolineatus
ATATATATATATATATATCATGTGAGCTACTTTTTAATTTAATTAATTTATTTTTAAAATTAATTTAGTAACCTTGAATCAAGCTCTTAATAAGAAAAACCTGTCAAAACGGACAGAAATGAAAATGGCTCTGGCTTACATTTCTGTGATGGAAGCATTCAAATTATTTTGAACGCATTAATGGAAAGAAATGCAAAAGTGGATTGTCTCAGTGTACAGTACAGTGATTTTACTTAACTAGTAAGATAAAAAGTACAAAAGTAGCAAACAGATTGCTTTAAACGTTCATTAATCTGTATATGCGCCGTGTAGCTCTGGGGCCAGGCCATAATCCTAAATTACATTTTTTAAATGTGTTTTTTAAAAGTAAATTTAGGTGTACAAGTTCTGAAAGAGATCAAGCCTCATAGGAAAAGTAGTACAAAATTAACTCAGAAGTAATGCAACACATGACAAGGGCCAGACGGAATCTGTGGACATTTTTTGGTATTTCTGTGGAGTATTTTGTTAAAAATCTGTGGATTTATGCGGAATGATTTTAGGAGTATCATAACTAAAACCTTAATATATGAAATAAAAGGTAATATCTTTTTAACTTTTAGTTATTCTTTACAATGCGAATCCAGTTAGATCCACTTTATTTGGTAAACAAAGCAAGTCTCTCACATAAAATCTCTACTAAAAGACAGAAAATAGTACTTTACAAACTGTATTATAAACAAATCATATGAATATTTTCATATTAATCAATATTATTACTGAAATTAGTTTGAAAACTGAATAAATATAAATTTACACACATTTACACCAGTAAATAAACCGAACCAAGGATGGGCTAAAAATCTGCGGAAACCTGCAGAATTCTGGACGCGCAGATTTCGTGTGGGCCTACGCATAAAAAGTAATTCATCTAGTTACTTTTTTAGGCAGTAACTCACTTCTGTAATGCATTACTTTTGCACATTCTAAAGTTGGAATCAGTCACCAAAATGCAGATGATGTTGCGTATCTCTCTTTGAAACTGCCTCTCAAGGTGGCAAAAACACAAACAATCCATGATTTCCTCAAGACTACGTCCCCACTTTCTATTTTTTTCAGCTAGGCATTCGCACCTCTAGCAAATGGCTCTACATGCTGCCATATCAATGCCATCACTATATTTCCATCATTCATTTTCCTTTGGCTTAGTCCCTTTATTCATCAAGGGTGGCCACAGCGGAATGAACCCCTGCCACCTCTTTATATTTAACTAAGTTTCATAACTCTTCACAGCAACAGCACTACTCACACCACCAAACACTGTTGCGTTAGAACTTTCTCAAGTGGCTTACGACATCAGAGTGCAGATATTAGCAGATGCGGCTGTAACAGTTACTTAAAAAAATCTAATTAGTATTCCAGTTTGCACTGTCCAATGGGGAGTGCACTTCTACGCATATCAAAAACTTTTCCCTCCAAATGATCAATTTGTGTCGCCCAGTGGAAACAATGTTCGCATTGAGGTGTATTAGACCTAGACCTCCACAGCAGGGTGTTTCTAGGCTGCATGTATATTCATTGCACAGTTTGCCACCACCAACGCCCACTCCATCATGATTTGTTTCCAAATCAATTACTCTACCTGCTCTTACCCAGACACATTCTCCATTAAATTTACAACTTATGTTCCAAGATGACCCACAACCTTTGCAAATCCAGACTTTGAGCATACAACTCATTTATGGCATACAGCAAGAATCGGTGCATCTCTTTTAATAATTGGTGATGACTCAAGATTCATGCTCTCAGTGGAGCTTGAGTTGCTGTAACTGACATCACTTTTTCCTTCAAACAGATACCCATTCATTCAGTCACATGGCATTTTTTCCAGGATACAATGGCATGAGAAATTCTATTTTGCCATAGAGTTGCCAAAAGTAGCCCCAAAATTTGACATGTTAACAGAAGACCTCCCCACCTTATTCACCTCTTAGACAATTTTTTGAATCATTTCACCCCCTGACATAATCCTGGCCGTCCAACACCTCACAGTCCAAAAAGTTTTCTTTTTCTTTTTTTGGAAATTCCCATCACTCAGAAAAAAAACTTTTCCTGATTTCCTGCATTAACTTAATACCAGGTCTCCCTTCCTAAAGAGAAGATTGATAGAATGATTCTTGATAGAATGATTCACCCTTCTTACTAGTTCTAGTTGCTCTAAACATGATATCCTTTCCCTGCTTGGTCATTTATACATCACAGTGCACAACATCCCCCCTGGGCTGTACTTTTATCTTGCAACTCTTTTCACTAATCTCTTCAGTTCATGCACTTGAGGACCCCATTTTCTTATCTCTGACTTATATTATGAATAATGTTCTTTAGACAATGGAACGGCCTTTCCATTTTTTTAACAACCTTGTTTTGTCTCACAATGACATTTGCTTACTTACTGATGCAACTGCCTCAATCTGCTTCAGAGGCTTTTACAGCTGTAATTGGTTTGCATCCCTATGGCCTCCACAGCTGCAGGACACATCACAGTCCTCAGCACTTTTGAAGCTTCACCCCATCGCGGACTTCTAACATTATTTAAATTCACTGCTACAATGAAGCATCCATCCACTGCAACAATAAAGGCTATTCCAATTCTAAGACGATTAATATGGAGCAACCAATGTATTGCAGCTGCTAAACACGTTCCCAGTTCACAAAATCAAATCACTGACTCTCTGTCTCGCTTTATTTTTCAGAAATTCAGGACACTGGCTCAAGAAGCCGACCTGTTCCTAACTTCAGTGCTTCACGATTCCGGGTTATTATTCCCTCAACCCACCTGTTAAAAACTCTATCCAATGCATCAGTTTCCCAGAATCCTTCAGTCAACTTGGCAGCATGAAGATGCTTTAAATCATTTAACCTTTTATAAAAAACACCATTTCCTGATTTTTCTCTACTTGCAATCACTTAATTGATCTCAGCATTTGAGGACTTCGTGTTAGGTTCATCAAAGACTACTTGATAAGACTTTAGAGTTAGACAAACATCCAAAATACTCTCCAGTCAGGCTACCAGCCTCTCCATACCACCCACACTCTCAATGATATTTTCATTCTAGCTTTCTTTGGGTTTCTTATGTGCTCCAAACTCACTAGGTCATCAAAATGTTGCCCTAAAATTAACCTCATCTGACTTCACTGTACTGGACAGTGAAACAATTTAATTTTTAAACAAGAAAAGCAAAACAGAACAGCTTAACAAGGGCCATTTCACTTAAAGGTGCCATATACTTCATTGATTCAGTTAATTGTTCTCTGATATCTACATAGTATGTATATAGCTTCGGTAAGTTCCAAAATTCACCAGGAAGTGATTTATATGCTTATTTCTTACTTCATAAAATGCCCATGGAATCAGAAGGTCTATATTGATCATATTTGGAATGGTTGTGACGCAGATCTCATTGCTTATTGAATCAATGCAGTATATGGCACCTTTAAAATAAACTTTGGTAAACTTAAAAATTAGGAAGGAAAATTACAGTTATAATCTTAAAATGCAGCCTGGGACATGCATAATAATGATCCTGTGTGCAACTTATCAATCTGTGTTTTGGCTGGTGATCACCTGATGACGGGTATGCTCATCAGGACCGGATGATGTAGAACAGGTGTAGATGTTGTCACCAAACTTTTTCCTGGAGTTCCGGTGTCCTGCAGATTTTAGCTTCAACCCTAATCAAACACACGCCTTAACAAGCTAATCAAGTTCTCATTAGGTATACTTGAAACATCCAGGCAGGTGTGTTGAGGCAAGTTGGAGCTAAACCCTGCAGGGACACTGGACCTCCAGGACCGAGATTGGTGATTCCTGTTGTAGAACATAACCTAAAGCTGGGGTTCCCAAATGTTTCAGCCTGCGACCCCCAAAACAACAATGCCAGTGACTTGCGACCCCTGATATCCTCTGAGGTGGTTATCTACCTTGCATGCAACAGGGAACACACACCATAAACCCAAGTCTATTCTTCATTTAATTCCTCACTCTAAGACCTTCTTTGTATTCAGTCATGGACTTTATTTTTAATGTATGTGAGTGTCATAAAGGTGTCAGAAAGTCAAAAAAACCTGGTGCCATAAAAACAATCTGCTGCATCTTACTGCATTAAGTAATCCCCCCGAGAGTCTCAATCCAATGAAAAAACAAAAAGGCTGATGGCTTTTATTTGCATGTTGTTGGTTTTTAAATGTAACTATTAACTTTTACATTCTATAGATAAATTGGATATGGATAAATTTTGGTAATTCTAATGGTTTAATAAAGTTTATTAGATTTTTGGAAATCACCTAGCGACCCCCCTCATTGTCCTGCGACCCCTACTTTGGCACCCACTGGCCTAAAGCACATGCAAATCTTGGGGGAATGCTGAAATTTTCTTTATAGGGCACCTTCAAATTGTCAACCAATCTAGAAATACTAGTCTGTCTTTACATAACATTAGTCAAAATGACATGTTTTTCCTCAGTGGATGTCAGCAAGTGTCCTCCCAGTCAGGATTTCCTTTTTCTTTCCTCACCTGGTGAGGCTAACCCATCTGATGCCATGAGTCTTTATCTCCTGTCAGGTGTCAGGGAGAATTCTCCTGTTCAGACTCAATAGTAGGCCCTGCAAACAAGCCTACAACAAGGCCATTGAGCGTTTGCTCATTGAGGGAACTTGGCCCCTTAGTGCTGGCCCTACATTGGAAGCCGTCATCTCACCCACACAAAGCCCTTACTCAGCCCACAGAGTGATTCTGCTTGTTAAAAGCAGGTGTGTATCATCAATTCTCAATAACGCCAATTTAATCACTTAATTATCTTATCAACTTTATTAGTGCGTCTATGAATTTTTATCGTCGAAAAACATTATTTGAGGGTGCAAATATGATGAATTCAATGTTGTTTTTTCAAAGTTTTTGCTGTTGTCAATGTTACCTGCAAGAAGATCTTCTATCTGGGGTTCAACCTCAACAGCTGATAACAATTTTTTAAAATAGGTCAGGTTTTAGCTGTGTGAGAGGTTTGTAAGTGTTTTAAAGAATGACTCTCGTATGTCACTCATATACAAGCCTTTTTATGCACATAAATCATTAAAGTGGTATCCTAACTTGGTCCAGGAGAGCTAGTGTCCTGTATAGTTTAACACACCTGCCTGGATTTTTCTAGTATAGCTAGAAAGAGCTTGATTAGCTAGTTCAGGTGTATTTATTTAAGGGTTGGAACGATATTATGCAGAACACCGGCCCTCCAGGACCGAGTTTGGACACCCATGCATTCAAGGGACCATATTTTCAAACTTCAAAGGGGGTCCTGCTCATCCAAGGCCAGTGTAGACTTAGAAGGGCTTCCTGGGTGCTAGGTGAGGGCTTCCCATGCTGGCCCAACGCTAGTGGAATTTCAAATTTCAATGGTTCTCTATTGGAGCGACCTGTGTAATAAATTGATCACCTCCCAGTGGCAATCCTTTCCCTCTCTATGCTTTACTGTCTCTAATCTTTTAGTCAATTCTAATGGATTTTGATAAGGATTGGATGGATTTTGGATTTGATTTTGTTGCATTTACATGGTTCTAACCACCAGGTGTCTCTAGCATGTGGTGTTCCAAACACTTTGAAACACTGATTCAATTGTTTTTAAGTTTTGAAATGCTTTGTTTCTCCCATCACTAGCTTTCAGACGACTGGCAGCTAGAAAATACTCTAGTATTTCTTTCTCTTTTTGAATCTTAAGAAAAGCTTAAAATGATAGATTATCAATAAATAAAAATTTACTATTTACTTACCCTCAAGCGGTTCCAAACCTATATCACTTTCTTTAATCTGTTGAACACTAAACATTATATTTTGAAGAAACCTAAAGCCTGTGACAATTGACTTCCACCATAGGAAAAAACAAATACAGTGGTTACAAGTTTCCAGCTTTGCTCAAAATCTTTTTTGTGTTCAACAGAAGAAAGACAGTCAAACAGTTAAAGGGTGAGCAAATAATGACAGAATTTTTAGGTTTGGGTGAATTATCCCTTTAAAGCCCATGATATACTAAGCTGTGTCCTCTGCAGCTGGTCCCATCTGGACCAAAAAGCTAAATGTGAACAGACCAAAAGGACGACGGCCAACTGAAAGGGGAGTGTGGGGTTCAGCACATTCACATTGTGAAGCCTTGATTTGCTGCATTGTTCATTACTAAAGATTCTTATTGTTGTTGTTATGCTTTGACTATGTTTTCATCTTGAGCAGTTCCTGCTTTCTGGGATTGTTTGCTGCCTGGCCTGAACCTTTCATGTTTCGTGTATCACTCTATTGGATGTCTTTGGATGTTATGTTTACTACTTTTAATAAAAGCTGCATTTGGATCCCTAACTCCATTGTCACTTGCCCTTCATGTTACAGAACCAGATTTGATGACAAGAGATTTCGAGTTTTGTGTGCGACAAAACAAACAAATAACAAACAAACAAACAAACAAACAAACTGCTTGTTTTTTAAATTTTGATCTGTTTCACACATGCAGGGTCATTAAGAATTGACAGTGATGAATGGCCTTGGAGCAAACGCTTGAAACATGGTCGACTGATGTGTAAACCCCATATATTTATTGCTTAATAAGGTAAATGTGAAAAGTTCCTAAATGTTTTGTTCCCACACAGATATGCAGGATTTTGGTTGGTTGGTAAAGCTGTCACTCTGCAGTTTTACAACAAAAATAAAAACACTCCTGTGGCTAAAATGTTTTCATGTTAGAAACTGAAAGCTGACTCAGTATATGCTTGTATTTTCTGCAGAACATTTTACACAGACTCAGCCCTGAGAGCAAGCCAACTGATCTCAGTCCATTGCTCAGTGAATTAAGTGAACAGAAGCAGTTGAACATGCTGTGCATTTGAGACTAATTTTCCTGGCCTTTAATTAAAGGGGGTCTCACACATTGCATCGCTCGGTTGTTTGAGCTCAGGATTTAATTGCTATAAGACACTTAAAAAAACTGGAAGGACTAAAACTAATAGAACAGATATCTTTTTTTTTAGTAATTTTATGTTGAAATGATTATGTATTGTTTTCACATAATTATTAAGGATCTAGAAGCAGCACAGAGCGGCTAGCTCTTCATTTAGCAGGAAATAAATGTCCATTTTACCAATTTACATTATCCATTTTGTGCTGTCTTAATATCTCACTTTAATTGCATCCAATAACTGTATATTAGCTGAGCAGAATCACCTTCTTAATTTTTTTATTAACAGCAGTGAATACAAACATCTTTATAAAGATTATTATTTATTGTGCTAATAAACCATTTCTTATTGTAATATAAATACTTAGATTCATTCATTCATTCATTTTCTTTTCGGCTTAGTCCCTTTATTAATCCGGGGTCGCCACAGCGGAATGAACCGCCAACTTATCCGGCATTTGTTATACGCAGCGGATGCCCTTCCAGCCACAACCCATCTCTGGGAAACACATTCATACATTCTCATTCCCACACATACACTACGGACAATTGAGCTTACCCAATTCACCTGTACCGCATGTCTTTGGACTGTGGGGGAAACCGGAGCACCCGGAGGAAACCCACGCAACCACGGGGAGAACATGCAAACTCCACACAGAAATGCCAACTGGCCCAACCGGGACCTGCCCCAACCGGGGATCGAACCAGCGACCTTCTTGCTGTGAGGCGAACGTGCTACTCACGCGCCACCGTGGCGCCCTAATACTTAGATTTTAGGTATTTATTTTAAATTCTAAAATGTATTAAAGTAAAGAAATAGATTATTGGTGTACATTTTGTACAATTTACATTAAGGTACAATTCATTTAAAATGTTCACGATGTCATCAAGGGGGAAGTGTTCACTGTGGGTCTTCCTGATGTTACCTCCTCCTGGTCAGTGTGGAGCCCAGTTCTTTGACCCTGCAGTTCTTCTTTCGCTCAGACCTCCCTTGTCTCTACTTTGACCCATCATCCAACTAGTTCTGCCAGGCTCCACCTCTGTTATTTGTTGCTCCTCCTACGCCTCTGGGTTACACACCTTTGACTGTGTCTCATTTCTCTGTCCTGTCGGCTTCAGTGAGCTCTTTCCCTCCAGTTCTGCCTTGGTCTATTCTCACTCTGCCATTTGCTGGGGTTCCATGTCTCCACCTCAGTCAGCTGAGCCAACATCTCCTCCTTGGCTCTCCAGATTCTTTGCATCACTCTGGCTCTGAGGCTGTCCGTCTTCTCCTCAGGCTCTTTCTCCACAGGCTTGTGTCATTCTGCCTCCTGGAGTCATTGGCCACTCTTCCTTTAACCATTGTGGTCCATCAGCCGGACTATGTCTCCAGCAGTCTCCTGCTCTAATTTTACTCCTGGCTCATCCCACCATTTGAACCACCCTGGTTCTATCCACATTTTTTCCATTTCCAGTTCTCCGACTTTCCCTACGTCATTGCTTCCCTGGACCTGCTATCTGTGGCTATTTTGGATGTCATTGTCTTCTAGTTTTGTGTTTGACCCTATGGGGGTCAAATTATAATTTAATTATAGTGGATAGGTTGTTGATGTTGGGTGTGAATTATTGTTGTTTGTTTAAAACTAAATTAAAATAATAGAAAAGTAAAATTACATGTCAGCTAACCAAATTTGTACAAAATTATTGGTGTCGTTTGTCATGTGTCTGTCATTGCTGTCATTGTTAGCATGAATGAAGAACAATGCATTTCCCATTTGCTATGATTGTGACAGAGCAGGTGGCTACAGGTGGGAAAAAAATCTGGAAATGCTATCAAGCATTTTAATATGCGTTACAGCTTTTCTGATTCTGTGATTAAAGAGTTCAGTGGTGTTTATGAGTGCACATATTTTGTTAACTTTCAGAGCAATGACTTGGCACTGCACAGGTTCAGATGTTTGGAAGCACTAAGGTAAATTTAGAAAGTTCATTTGAGGGTAGTGCATGTATTAGACTGGCGGAAATGTGTTCATCATTTAAGAGGATGCATTATCCAGACAATGTTCTACCATTCTGCAGCATATGCTGTTGAAGAGAGGGATTAGCTTTGATTTATGATTATCATCAACCTGACTGTTCATTTTAAATATATAACTTTTTTGAGGACCCTCTATTGCATAATTCAGTTCAACGGCTCTAAAATGTTTTCTTTGTTATTATTCTCAAGTATTTAAAAAGGTATGTATGTAAACTATTTGCATTAGACAAATATTTGGAGTTCACATCATGCATAAGAGACATTTAATAACAACTATATAATAGATAGTAAACAATAATAATAATATAAAACAGAAACAATAATATCCGAAAGGGCGTCACGGTGGAACAGTGGGTAGCACAATCGCCTCACAGCAAGAAGGTCTCTGGTTCAAGCCAGTTGGCATTTCTGTGTGAAGTTTGCATGTTCTCCCTGTGTTCGCGTGGGTTTCCTCTGGGTGCTCTGGTTTGCCCCACAAGTCCAAAGATGTGGTATAGGTGAATTGGGTGAGCTAAATTGTCCATATAATGTAAATCTATGAATGAGTGTGTATGGATGTTTCTTAGTCATGGGTTGCAGCTGAATGGGCATCCACTGCATAAAACATATGCTGGATAAGTTGGTGGTTCATTTCGTTGTGGCGACCCCAGATTATTAAAGGGACTAAGCCGAAAATAAAATAAATGAATGAATATCAGTAAGTTATTGTTAACCAGACAATACTGATCATGCAAAAATGCGAAAAAATAAGAAACTACAATAAGAAAGTTACTGATGCACGTGTGTGTATATTTATTTGTGTTATTGACCCATTCTTTCATTTTTTTATGCCAACACCAGTAATGGATTTCTATCATGTTACATCATCTTTGATGTGTAGTATGTAAAGATATAGCATTTTTTAAAATAACTGTAAGCTGTCTTCCAACATCATAGCCTGTACTCCCCAGCCTGTCCACATCCTCCTGTGTAATAGTCACAGAATTAACTCTCGCAGCTGGGGGAGATTCCAAAACAGGGGTCCAACAAAATTAGGGACGGCAGTTGGCCTAACAGTTCAGGCTCAAAGCTGTGTTCAAAATTTAAAACAGCCTTGGACATGTTATTCTGTCAGCAGCACTTCAAAGTCATTGGTGCTTTGAAGGCAGGAAGAATGAATCAAATTTACTTTGAGAAAATCCTTTACTTGCCATCCCAGAGGCTGCGGCCATTTCCTGCTTTTTTCCTTTGTCTGATGTCACCAGATTGATACTGTTTAATAATGAAGTAAATAGAATACTGGAAAAACAATGCTGTATCCCCTGTTATTCTTTTCCAGGGTAAATTATGGTAGTTAAAAAAAGATGCAAGTTGAGTTTGGAATAACCACTTGCACCAGGCTCGCTGTCAGCTCCTCTGGCTTCTCTCTGTGGCTTTGTCTTGGATATACTGATCTGGGGTCCACATCAGAGAGCTTCATTTCTAGTCCTGTTACTTAACTTTCATTCTCTGAAATTGATATCGAGTGATGAGATAGATGAATCGCCCTCTGGGACGTGGGGTCCGCAGCCCCTCCCGGACTGTGATTTGGACAAATGAGTAAGATTTGGGAGATGGAAAGGTATCTTAGCACTAATGTGGTTCTATTCCAGAACGCTCTGAATATATACCCTGACCAACTCTATTATGGTGTCATCAAAGAAAAATAATGACCTCCACGTTACCGACTGAAATTGAAAATCTTTCTCATCTTCATCACCACTTAAACCATTCAGTTTTGCTCTGAACCATCAGGCTTTTCTCAAATTATGTGCCTTAAGATGATTTTCAACAGAGATCTAGGCCATTTATATTCAGGGTTTGGACTTGGACAGCTCTTGTTTTGCGATGATTGATGCAAAACTGTTGCTACCCCCGCAGGCTTCCTTTGCGCCGCGTCCTCTTGGCTGATTTCCTTCGAGAGTGGATGCTGCTGCAAAAGCAAAGCACTTGGGTGGAGGATGGACACTCCAGTCCTTTCCTGTTTGGCATCTGTTTCTTCCCACCAACCTGTTGACACACACAGAGCCTGCAGCCGTTCCATTTAAACAGCAGCCTGTCCTTCTCCTCTCTGCTCCAACTTTCATGTTAACAAGCGCTCCCAGGTGGGAGTTGCCATGGCGATTTCCCCATGGCTGCCTTGGAGACGGGATTGGGGCGGAACGGGGAGCAGGTTTGCTGCAGACAGCTGAAGCCCCCTCTTTTGCCCTCTACTATTTCCTTTCTCTTTTTTATGAGCTCAAAGCTAAACTGTACCACTTAGAGCATGGCTATAAATCAACAATTTGTGTCCATCTGTGAAGTTGCGTCACTCAACGGGATCGAATTGTGCATAAATCGTCTTCAAATTGGCCTAAAGTGCTCACTCGCAGAGGTCTCTAGTTACAATGTGATGGTCGCGGATGCAAATTGAGTGATGGTGCAAAAGTTTTGTTTTCATCTCAGCTGAAATATCCATCCATCATAAATTTATTAGTCTTAAATGTGCCTTACATGAATGCTCAAGCAATTTGACACATCATGCCAGCTAATTTTTCAGGAAATTGAATACCACTTCAATCCATTGCTGTTCAAGGTGATGCCTTTTTGCATTAAACTGTAGTTTGTGTCCACTTGGATGAACTATATGCAAACTTTTGCTTTTATTGTCCACAATTAAAGAAGCAGTTTAGATAGGATAGGTTGTATTTTGTAGGATGTTACTATTTAAAACAAAGTTTCCTAAATATAATTAATTACTGCCTTGCATTTAATAGTATAAACAAATCTTGCCATGCCATTCAAATAGAAAATACTTTTTTTCACAGTCATTGGGGTCTTTGGGAGTTTTGGGATATCATCTGCTCTTTTATGATTTTCCTACTTGTTTATTAACTTTTTTTTTCCGGATAACATGGTTTAATATTTTAGACTTTAGACTTTATTTGCATGTTCTCCCTGTGTTCTCATGGGTTTCCTAAGGCAACAATACAATAAAATGTAAAAGGCAATTTTTTTCCCCCCTATAAAATTACTTTCATTACTCATTCATTTTCCTTCACTTAGTCCCTTATTTATTAGGGGTTGCCACATCAGAATTAATCGGCAACTATTCCAGCAAATGTTTTATGCAGCGAATGCCCTTCCAGCCTATCTAATATTTTGCATTAAACATTTTTGACACCATACTCAAACGACTGCAGACATGTTGCATTTATGTAGAGTGCAGATACATTATGTTTATATAAATTCAGGTACAATTGAAATCAGAATTATTTAACCCCCTTTGAATTTTTTTTTCTTTTTTGAATATTTCCAAAGTGATGTTTAACAGAGCAAGGAAATTTTCACAGTATGTCTGATAATATTTTTTCTTCTGGAGAAAGTCTTAATTGATTTATTTCGGCTAGAATAAAAGCATTTTTTTACTTTTTAAAATACATTTTGAGGTCAAAATTATTAGCGCCATTACGCTATATATTTTTTGATAGTTTACAGAAAAGACCATCGTTGTACAGTAACTTGCCTAATTACCCTATCCTGCCAAGTTAACCTAATTAACCTAGTTAAGCCTTTAAATGTCACTTTAAGTCTTGAAAAATATCTAGTCAAATATTATTTACTGTCAACATGGCAAAGATAAAATAAATCAGTTATTAGAAATGAGTTATTAAAACTATTATATTTTGAAATGTGTTGAAAAGATCTTCTCTCAGTTAAACAGAAATTGGGAAAAAAATAAACAGGGGCTAATAATTCAGGGGGGCTAATAATTCTGACTACAACTGTATATGTTTTGTTGTCACAAGCTTTGGAAGTGTAAAATGTTGTTTGTATATAATAACAGTTGCTTTTCTTCACAAGACATTGAAATTGTTGCATTGAAAATGGCATACTTTCGGTATTCGCTATGCTGGAAACACTGCATAATCTGAATCATTCTAAAATCTAAAAATGGTTAAAACTGAACTTTACTAAAAAAGAATTGGCAAATACCATAAAAGTTGAGCATGACCATTTTTATTCATTCATTTTTATGTTGGCTTATTCCCTTATTATTCCCTAACTTATCCATCATGTGTTTTACGCAGCAACTGCAATCCATCACTGGGAAACATCCATACACACTCATTTACACACATACACTAGGGTCAATTTAGCTTACCCAATTCACCTATAGTGCATGTCTTTGGACTTGTGGGGGAAACCGGAGCACCTGGAGGAAACCCACACCAACATGGGGAGAACATGCAACTGAATATGCACCCCATATCAATTATTTCAAAACATTTGTGTGGTTTTGTTAATAAAATGCTGACCACATTTTTTTGTGTAAATATATTTGTGTGTTTGTGTAAGGTGTGTGCATGTGGGGGAGAGAACAGGAAACAGTGACAGTGGGCTTTCCGTAGATAATGACATTTTATGATTATTTCCTGGGAATAAATAGAAATGCTATACCATGTTTCTCCAATTGTTTAATTTAATTTTGGGCACTTCCCTAGAACCTGCATGGGAATACTTTAGCTGTGCATTTAAATATAGTTTTTAAGGAAACACACAGCTAAAATACTTTCACAATTTTATTTATTTATTTTTTTATTTATTTTTTTATTTGGGCCAAACACCAGGACTATTTTATATTATTGATGCAAACCATATTATATAAAATCTGGCAAATATATATATATATAACTAATAGATAGTCTTTACAACTGAAGTGGGCTTGACAAAAATCAGTTGACCAGATTGGATTGTAATGCATTGGATCATCTTTTTTATACTTTAACTGAACTTGAAGAAGTGGAATATCCAAGCTGATGAACTATAATGAATTTGTTCTTGTGAATTTGTGTCAGTTTGATATCTTAATCAGTTTTCCGCGGTCCTTTCCCTTTGTTTTTCTCCTTCACTCTGTCTGGTACATAAAATTTCTCTTTCTAAGAAACATTAATGTGAGCGTGATGTACAGCTGAGATGTCCTGCCCTCTGCTGAAGTGCTGTCAAACCTGCATGTATCCGTTCACCCCCGAGGTCAGGCAGGAATGTCTTACTGTGCAGAAAAGTGTTTTTTTTTTTAGGGATAGCGATCGGGGAAGCAGTTGGAGTGGCCTCCTCTGTCATTCATGGCACAGGATGATGTGTATCCTGAGGACAATTTCAAATGGCTCCTCTGGTCTCCTCCTTCCTCTCATTGGGAGGGAGCCATAGGTTTTGGGCGGAGTTGGAAGGCCTGCTGGCCAGGGAAATAGTTTTTATTCAATGCATACATAATCAGGCACCCTGTCTGAGCATTCACCTTTCTTTCTCGCTCATACACACACATTACCGACAAACAGTTGTGCTCTGAGGCCGATGCACATTATTCACTCACTTACACTAACACAATACTCAGCACAGACCCGCTGTACATAGTTGGAAACATATCCAGCTTCGCATTTTGTCCTTTTTTTAGTCTATGTTCTGTAAAGCTGCTTGATGATATATTTGTGGGGGCTACATATATCATGCATGCCCACAAAAACAAGCCTTAAGTAGCTGACCTCTGATTTTATTAATCGGCTAAATTCCAAAAATTAGTTTTCCCAGAATGCATTGGTGCTATTAGACTGATAATGGCTACTGACTTGCAGTCTAGACAACGGCTATTTCTCAATTCCAAGAATGCAGAGAATGGACTTGCATTCTTGTGAAGACTGGTCTTGCCAGGTCACCTCGGAAGAACGAACTAGGGAGACCTTGAGAACACAGAATGCGTCCTGTGAGAAATGAGATGGTTCGTTCTTCCTGAGGGTCACATGACCCACACACATCTTTAAGTGAAGTTTGTTTATAAACTAATTTCGAGAGGATCACGTGCAGATGATTGCTCGCAGCTGGTCCCGCATTATCCAATTTATGATTCACCAATCAGATGAGCCCTAAGCCACTATATATACCCTAAGTTCCATATCACAGCCATCTTCATTTTGAAGAACGCTCCGTTTCAGCCAGCTACTGCTATCACCTCCACAATAACTACTTCAAAACCAGCAACTTCAACAACAGCATCATCATCATCAAAACCTTGCTCTTCAAATTGCATCACACAACGCATCCGCTGCGTCCTCAACCCAGCAAGACCACAGTCCAAAACTCGATCACCGTCCTCAAACTCCATCTTAACTCTCAAGACACCGACGATTTAAGCCATTACAATGAAACCGGACCTTCACCGCTCTCCCAGCGGTTCAACTGCGGTAACGAACATCGCACTCTATAAGGGGAAGTCTCGCAAAAACAACTACTCTCTAGCAACGACTAATCATTCAATACATCTTTGAAAGAGGAGATGTGCATGACTAGAATGTCGAACTCACCTGCCACAAATCCATGGCATCCTAGCTGTTTGAAATAGTTTGATTGCAAGCGTCCAGGCAATCCTATCCAAAAACCTAGTCCACAACATATCAACACGCCGATAAACATCCACGAGATGCAACCTCATCATCCAAACCTGTTGCGGGAGCGCATTAAGTCTATGGAAGGCCGTTGGGGCCAAAACGTCTGCAACTATGGAAGGCCGTTGGGGCCAAAACGTCTGCAACAAATGTGTTTATCAGTCAAGTGTCTAAAGACAAAAAAGGAAACAAACTTTCCGCTTGACTGCTATGAGTGGGAGAAGCACGTTTCTGACAAATGGACTGATGTTTCACCATTTACTCTGTGTTAGAAATGGAGTAATGTTTCTTCCATTAACCCCGCGTTAGATACATTTTGCTTTTAATCAAAATTCTATATCACTAAGGTGTTTAAAACTTCACTCCGCCAACACCTCACCTGCTCAGCCTTCAAGAGGTACTTCCAGGACAACTAGCCAATGTCTCCAGCTCTCCATCCATCTGCCATACTGCAGGGGAACAAAGGCCCACCTCTACAATCCTTGCACATTGTGACAACAAGCTGATATACCATGCATTAACAAAGGCGCTTCCATTCACAGTTGCCAATGCCCCTATTAAGACGCCTCTCATGGATACCAGCTAAAACAATTCATTATGTCTGCTGTACATGTACCATGTTTAATTTCATTTCTGATTTTCTCTTGTTTTTCAGAGACCCTGAGAGCTAGCTGCAGAAACTGACCCTCATCCAACCCATTACACTCCACATCCATTCTTAACACATTCACGCTATACAAAGGATACATTTCCACTCACACAGCCCACACCCTTGATTTCAAATTCTCACTAGCCTTTTTGATTGAGAGTTTCCGAAGTAACACCATTTCACCATTCATTTCACCTCACCATATCTGATCTAACTTTGCATGATAAAGAAATTTTCTTTCTATATTAAGCAAGCAAACAGATCAAATGGCAAAGAACATTCTGTATATATTTTGATACCCCCCACCCCCAACAAACACACGCGCACACACACACACACACACACACACACAAATTCCAAACCCTTTTTTTCTTACACTACAGGAGCACATTACCACCTTTCTTCCTTTTAACTTTTTCCCTCCAAACTTGAACTATCCCATAATTCTATTCACTCTCATTCACAACAGCTCTCACCCATTTAGAGGATGCCTGTAGTTTCAGTTGCTGCAGCAGCAACGTTTTAAACGAGCTCATATACACTTACAATTCCTAATACCACTATCATTACGCTTCCCCGCACTAATACAGCAGTAAATGCTTCTGCGGGAGCGCACATTGCCTCCATACTGACCCACTACACCTCTGCAACTGCAGAGACGTTTCACTGAGCTACTCTCAACCACTGCACCACTGCATTGTAGTGATGCTCTAGCTAAGCCCTTATTTGCTTTCATCTTTACATATCACTACCGTCAGTATTTAACATTCCCGCAGGAGCACTCTTTACGCTCCAATACCGAACACCACTACACATCTGCAACTGCAGAGGTGCTCCGCTGAGCCACTCTCACCTTTAACACCACTGCAACTGCAGTGATGCCCTAACTGAAACCTTATTCACTTTTATCTCTACACATCACTATTGGACAGTATTTAACATTCCTGCGAGAGCACCCATAACGCTCCAATATTGACTACCACTGCCCCTCAGCAACAGCAGAGACTCTATGCCGAGCCTTATCCTCCCCCCGTAACACTGCCGCAGCAGTGACGCTCTGCCTGAGCTCACACACATCTCCATTTAGCCATTCACTACCGATATACTCCACAGCAGCTAACACGCCTCCGTGGAAGCGTACTTGCCTTCCAACATTGACTGCCACCGCACCTCTGCAACAGCAGAGACGCTCCGCTGAGCTTCATTTCCCCCATTGCTCCACTGCCGCAGCAGTGACGCTCCGATTAGCTCCATTTCCCCTCTGCACCACTGCCACAGCAGTGACGCTCTGCCTGAGCTCACACACACTTCCATTTAACATACTGACACACTCTCCATCACAGCCACAGCAGTTTAAACACCTCCGTGGAAGCGTATTTACCTGTTATTATTGACTTCCATTGCACCTCTGCAACTGTAGAGATGCCCCGCTTGGCTTAAATTCTCCTCTGCACCACTGACTTCCATTTGCACCTCCGCAACTGCAGAGATTCACCGCTTTTCTCAATTCTCCTCTACACCGCTGACTTCCATTGCACCTCTGCAACTGTAGAGATGCTCCACTCAGCTAAAGACTTCTCTGCAACTGTAGAGATGCTACGTTTAGCTTAGATTCCCCTCTACACCACCGACTTCCATTGCACCTCTGCAAATGTAGAGATGCTCCCCTCAGCTAAAATTCTTCTCTGCAACTGTAGAGATGCTACGCTTAGCTTAAATTCCTCTCTGCACCACTGACTTCCATTGCATCTCTGCAACTGTAGAGATGTTTCACTCAGTTAAAATTCTTCTCTGCACCTTTGCACCACCGATTTCCATGACACCTTTGCAACTGTAGAGATGCTACACTTAGCTTAAATTTCCCTCTGCACCACCGACTTCCTTTGCAACTGTAGAGATGCTTTGCTTAGTTTAAATCCTATAGCACCTCTGTAGCAGCAGAGACGCTCCTCTGAGCTTATCCCGACATTCATCACAGTCATTTAAGAGTCTCTCAAGCAGAGATCATACATGCTACATTCAAATTATTACATCTGTTTCACTTTCCCGTCTGGTCATGGCAGTCAAACACTGCTACGGGAGCACACATAGCATTCGCAACACTTGCTGCCAATACACCTCTTCAGTTGTTGCAGTCACTCTAACCTAATCCTTTCACACTCTGCACCAATTCCATCCTTGCTCCTGCAAACACTCTCTAGGTACCACTTTCCATTCAGCAGCCGGTTATGGCTTCATTCTTTATTGCCTTTTGGAGGTTCTTCAATACGCGGCTGCTGTCCCGAGCTTATTAAGGCATCTTGGGGAGTTCTCGAGATCTACCTGAGCTCAAACTCTTCTCTCGCCTTGCGAACAGGAGGGAGCCCTGGGCTCGAGGATCTTATGAGCTCAGGGCTCTTTCCCGGGACAGCATGCCAAACAAGCTTTATAATCAATCATCAGCTAAGTGTGAACTCTTGAAGTGAAGTTTATTTATAAACAAATTTCGAGAGGATCACGTGCAGATGATTGCTCGCAGCTGGTCCCGCATTATCCAATTTATGATTCACCAATCAGATGAGTCCTAAGCCACTATATATAGCCTAAGTTCCATATCACAGCCATCTTCGTTTTGAAGAATCCCCCCTTCCACCCCTACTCCTCCTCCTTCCTAGATGGGTGGCACGGTGGCCCAGTGGCCCAGTGGCAATCGAGGATCTTATGAGCTCAGGGCTCTCTCCCGGGACAGCATGCCAAACAAGCTTTATAATCAATCATCGGCTAAGTGTGAACTCTTGAACTGGAAATGATTTAATCATTACAGCATTTATACAACAATTTATTGTTATTCCCCTTTTCACAATGTATACTTTGCATGAAGATTTTACAAATATACGTTGCACAACACAAATAAAACAGATGTTAATATGAATTTCAGAAAAGAAGCACCCTTAATGTGTTTATACCTTTAATAAGATTTTCATGATAATGTTTATTTTCACAGTTTCATTTAATAAAACTCCTGAGATAAATAAGTGATAACTCTGAACTGTAATAATAAATCTATATAAACCTCCAGTCGCAATGACTACTGGGGGTTCTAGAATGAGTTTGGTTTCTCAAGTTTGCATCGGTGTGTCCTCGATAGCAAGAACTCATCCGGGAACTTTCAAGACTGCTAAATTTCAGTTAAAAAACAAACAAACTAACAAAAAAAAACCACCTTTATATGACAATGTTAGTTCAGGTTGTAAAATGTTCTTGTGAAACTCTTGTGAAAAACGTCATAATACAGGTATGTATAGAATAAATCAAAAAACATTCATTTAGTTCAATTTAATTCAGTTCATCTTTATTTCTATAGCGTTTTCACAATGTGGATTGTGTCAAAGCAGCTTAACATAGAAGATTATAGTAACTTGAAACAGTGTCAGTCCAGTTTTCAGAGTTTAAATTCAGTTTAGTTCAGTTCACTGTGGTTCAGTTTTTACTGCTGAAAATCCAAACACTGAAGAGCAAATCCATCAATGCGCTGCTCCACATGTCCCGAACCATGCAACCCAGTGGCCACAGCGGCGAGGAACAAACTTCACCAATTGATGAAAGTGAAGGAAAAAACCCTGAGAGAAACCAGGCTCAGTTGAGCACGACCATTTCTCCTCTGGCCAACAGAGCTGCTGTCTAGGCGCCGGAGGCTGGACGTCCAATCTTGGAGAAGCTGCAGGTGGGAGAGGTCACCGGCTGGTGTACAGACTGGCCCCTCAGGATCAATGTGAAGACTCGTCTGTCACTAGGGTCTTACAGGAGTCAGTCTCATGCACTCTACTCCTCCATGACTGCCACAGCATTTGCTTAGGATACGGCCTGGTCCAGGATTATGCAAACTTCAGGAAGAATAAAAACAGACTAATATAAGTGTAGATGCCATTCAAACTATATTGTCTTTTGAGAAGTGTTCCCAGCTCCGGTTGATAAGAAATTAATGAATTAATGAATTTATTTAATTTTTTTAGGTTCTCACACTTTACAGGGTTCCATTTACTGTATGTTAATTAACTATGACCTAAACTTTGAACTTGAAATGCACAATACTTTATCATTCAATTATCAATCATACCATTTATCAATCATAATTCAACATTTACTGCATTATTAAAAAAATCCAAACTCCGTTTGTTAACTTTACTTAAGAAAATCCTTCAGAGAGAATCTATGGTATTTAGGTACCTTTCACATCTACTGACAGTGGATACAGAAAGCATTGCGTGCCTCACTATACTGTACTGAACCTCACTGCTCAGAAAAACTGCAGAAAAATAATTATAAAAATTTATACACTCAAAAGTAGCCTATTATTATTTTATTTTTTTATTTCTTAAAAGTTAAACCAGATGCTATGAAATAGCAGCAGCAACAGGTGTTTTGTTCTGTGTTGTGATTTATTTTTTTCATCAGGTGAAAGGGATTATGAGAAATGAGTGGAGATTTGGTTGTATACATCAGTTGTTAATAAAAAGCATAATATTTTTTCAAAACTGCATGGATCCATTTGGATTTAGACATGCCTTGATACCCCTAACTGTTTTCACAGTTTAAGGCCTTTTTTCTGATTTCAGACATTCATTTTCATGACATATTGTAACCCCAACACATTTTACCTGAGAAAAGGAATCTCTAGCTGACCAAGTAACTAGTTTACTAGAGATTTATTTTAGATTTAAAAACAACAACTGTCCAAATTTACCTTGAAGGTTGATGTTTTCGGACTTTCGTTTATACACCATGCATCTATTTTTAAGAGGGAGGCTCTAAATCTTGGGAGCTCGGGGTTCAGGATACTGCTGTGATTTAGGTCAATTGTTGTTTGGTTTGTTTTTATAGGCCATTTGTAGCTCCCAAATGAAATGGTCTTGAAGAAATAATATGATGAACACAGTCCACAGAGAAGTTAAACAAATGTGCTGTGGAGAAACAAGAGACTGTGGGGTTTGGATGAGGACAAACTAAAAAAAGAAAGTCATTCTACTTTTGGAGATTCTGTTTGCCTGTCATTCAGTATGCATGCTGTCACACTATAGGCAGGACTGGTGCTCAAGACCCTCAGGAGAGAGATACCCTTCCCCACCTAACCTCCCAAAGAAATACTACCAATCCTCATGGGCCACCTTTACCCCTCTCCCCTTGTGTCTCGTCTCTGTTTAAGGTGATGCAATTTGGGCCTTTCAGCTCACATGCTTTAATTCTTAAAGACAGGCCTCTATAAATTATTCATGTTTCCTTCGCCAGCGTTCTTTCTGCGCTGAAGTATTACTAACGTATGTTATGAGGGGGTGGAAAGATAGCCACAAAGGCAAATGAATACTGGGGCCTTCTGGCTTAGCATCGTGGATACAGCTTCAGGATACTGAATGTCATAGATACAGAGTACCAGGATACTTATTTGCAAAAAAATAAACAAGGTTTTGTCTTTGGTTTAATTTTTTACACCTCAATAAGGCTTCGCTTTTATTAAACAAAATGAAAGCAAAAAGATGAGATTCTAGCAAAATGTCACAGATGGAAACCATTTTCTCAGGTTTGATGTGTGCACAATTGGATGTTTGAGCACAAACGTGGTTATTGATTATTAGGTGTGAATGACAAACTTTTTAAATTTAAATCGTAATTTTTTTTCGATGTATTATGATTTATCGAGGCTCAATATCTGTTTATATTTATAGACAGTATAGAGCCTTAAAAACTCTGAATTGCAGTAGATGCACTAAACGGCGGTGTTATACTTCAGGGAAAAAATTACTGCTGAATCATTTATGAATGTTTTAATATATATATATATATATATATATATATTTTTCCCCTGCAGAGATGCAAGATCAAAGAACAGCAGTATTACAGGCCTTTGCTGACTTTAACATGTGCTTTGACTGTCAAAAACTTCTTTCTGATTTCTAAACACAGCTAGTGTACACACAGACACACACAAACACACAGACACACACACACACACTACTAATATGTTAGTGTTAATCTGGAGATGTTGTACCTTTCTTTTTAGTACTATTTTGAAGCAAAAAAACTAAGAAAAATTGTATGTATGTCTATATGTATGTATATAGTCAATGGAAATGCATGCGATTTAGCTGATTAATGATGCGGTTTATGTCATACTAGTAGGTGTTATGTAGCGGATCAGTAAGTGAGCTGACCTATAAAACGTTGCAGAGCTTGCAGATATTTACAGTAGTGTGGAGCTTTCTCAGAATACTATTTTGGACAGTATGTCATCACAGTTAAGTTGCAAAATGGAGAGTTAGATTGAAGATGGCACTCTGGAAAAGCACATTTTTGGTGGAATGCTGAGCAGCGGCTGGCAAAGACACTTTTACCATCTAAAAATGAATTTCACTTTTTGGAGAATTATTAATTACAGCCATTTAAACGTAACCAGCACTGCCCATGCACCCCTTCAGACCCTGCGTCCATTACAATGGACATCTTTGGAACATAATTCAGGTCTGAAGGGGCTAAACACACTGTGGTTGCAGAGAAATGCGTGTAACCTTACGATTACAGAGTCTTGCACTTAGAGCCCAGCTAGCAAAATTCATGTGGCTCAAATCCGGCCCACACCAGACACTTACATCTGGCCCACATACCACATAGAATGATGGCACTTGGGCAGTCCACACCTGTTTGCCAGATCTGGGCCACAATTAAACCATAGCAATAACAAATATCAGCCTTAATTCAAACAAATGAACCAGAACTGACCCTATTCTGGGCCACAGTTTGCTTTTATTCTGGCTTAGATCCGGCCCACAACAGACACTTACATATAGACCACATACTGAATGGAATGATGGATCTAGGGCTGTCTGCTCCTGTTGGTCAGATCTGGGCCACAAATAAGCCAAAGAAATACCACATATTAGCCAAAATTCAAGCAAATGAACCAGAACTGACCCTATTCTGGGCCACAATTTGCTTTTATTCTGGCCCAGATCCGGCCTACACCTTTCACTTGCTGGGTGTGGCAATGTACATAAATCCCAGCATGGATTGCAATATGAATACGTTATTGATGCTACAATTTTCATTATTTGGTTTTGATTCCGCTGTTTATGTTGAGGTTGTTGATTTTGTCACTTTTAGTATCCTGTTTGTGAGTTTTGTTCATTTTGTTAATTGTCACCGTTGTTGAGGTTCATACGCTGATTATTGATGTCTCTGTGAGCAGAAGTTTTTTAGCTTATAAACCTTCATAATTATGTGGGAGGTGCAAGCATGTTATTACGTTACTTCTAATAACGGATTAAACATTGGTTAACATCAGTGAATTATATTATTTCATCACAGGTTGTGCCTCATGTAATTTTATTTAATTTAATTTATTTTTTGTTTTGTTTTTACTTGGCTTGTTTGGTGTAATGAATAAACTTTTCAAGCAAAGTTCTTAAAAAAGTCACAGCAGCCCAAAAGAAAATTGATATTAAGAGCAAAACACTTTTCTCCATGAGGGTGACTTTAGTCTATGTGGTCCATATATGTAAGATAACTGGGCCACATTTGCCATATTTTCTCTGGGTCACATTAGGCTCACAGCCGCAATAGCCAGAGCTTACTGTGCCAAATATTTGCCAAAAGTGGCACGCATATGTCTTAAGATAACTGGGCCACATTTGCACTTACACATGTGAGCCACTCTAGGTTTAGACACAGATTAATCTTTAATGACTATGCAACAATTTTGCCAATTGTTGGGCCAAATATATCATTTTCCACATGGGCCACATTACGCTCACATACAGATTAAATTTTGCCATAAGTGCCAAATCTTTGCCTTAAATGGCCCATATATGAGTTTGAATCTTTGCCCCTCCCCCAACCCCTCAGGCCATTGTACAATTGTACAGCCAGGTCAAAGGAATACCACCAGTGGCGCATAACTGCCTAAGGTGGCCCACATTCATATGCTATCTGGGAGCTAATAACATGCTAAAAAGAAACTAAACAATTTTTATTTGCAGTGTTCCATACAATGACTGTGGCTGGAAGGCTGCTGTGAAAGAGAATGAATAGATTCCTATTTCAAACATTTTGTTTAATTTCTATTGCTGTCTCTTGTGAATTGTTTGAATTTGCTTTCTGGTGATTTGTTTGGAAAGTAAAGCATCATTTATACCTTGGCACACTCATCCATGCGCAGTCTGTCTCTGTAATTGTGGATAAAGACGGTCAAAAAAGTGAAAAGACCTAGTGAATAGAAAAGTGAATAGACCTAGTTTGAAATCGTATGCATGCCTTTTTAAATAACCAGAGAGGAGCTATAAATAGTTGGCATATTGTAGCAAGTGTAAATTTGTTAAGCAGTAATTCAAACATACTGTACATGCACACCCACAAATAAATACATACATACATATATACATACATACATACAGTACATACATGCATACATACATACTAGGGCTTTAATATCATTTAGTATTGATAATTATTGAATATTTTGGTAACACTTTACAATAAGGTTCATTAGTTAATGCATTTACTAACATGAACTATTCATGAACAACACTTTTACAGCATTTATTAAATATAATTGAACATTTACTAATGCATTATTATCATCCAAGTCCATGCTTGTAAACATTAGTTAATGCACTGTGAATTAACCAGAAAAACAATGAACAACTGTATTTTCATTACCAACGTTAACTAACATGAACAAATACTGTAGTAAATGTATTGTTTATTGTTTGTTCATGTCAGTAAAATGCATTAATTAGCATTAACTAATGAACCTTATTGTAAAGTGTGACCAATATTTTTTACAATCCATTTAGGAATATTAGGATTTTGAAATTTATTTAACCAATTACTTTTTAATTTACCAACATTACTAAGGCAAGGGGTGCCACGGTGGTGTAGTGAGTAGCATGTTTGCCTCACAGCAAGAAGATCGCTGGTTCGAGCCTCGGCTGGGTCAGTTGGCATTTCTGTGTGGAGTTTGCATGTTCTCCCCGTGGTTGCGTGGGTTTCCTTCAGGTGCTCCGGTTTCCCCCACAAGTCCAAAGACATGTGGTACAGGTGAATTAGGTAGGCTAAATTGTCCGTAGTGTATGAGTGTGAATGAGTGTCTGGATGTTTCCCTGAGATGGGTTGCAGCTGGAAGGGCATGCGCTGCGTAAAACAAATGCTGGATAAGTTGGCGGTTCATTCTGGGCTGTGGCCACCCCAGATTAATAAAGGGACTAAGCCGAAAAGAAAATGAATGAATGAATGATAGTAAGGCAAATACTTTTAATCGTCAAAAAAAAAAAAAAACAACAACAACAAAAACATCTCTTGTCTCTTATAATAAAATAAACACAAGTGTTAAAGAGACTCAAACTTGATAAATAAAATGTGTGAATAAACAAAGTGTATGAAATGGTGTGGAACAATCAAAGCAAACTTTAAGGTAGATCAACAAATGTAAGATGTCAATAATAACAATACAGTAAACCTCAAACTAAAACAAACCTCAACAAAACAAATTAACAAATTTAAATCTGAGCTTTCAAGTAAAGGGACCAACGATCATTATTCAAATACATATTGCAACATTACAAATTGTGAAGTTTACAACATTACCCCCGTGCTAAAAAAAAATTCAGATGGGGTGCTAGTGGCTGAGATGCACAAGAAAAGAAACCAAAAAGCCACTCTGGTGACATCCTTACATTCTTTTTTATTTACAACCTCCTCACTTCTGCTAGTCACGGCACTCATTTTTGTTATTTTGTCATTCTGACCTGAGGTGACGATGACGAAACCCAACCTGATGTTCCTAGCAGGACATGACTTGTCCTGAAAATGCCATTAATTGTCCAAAAATGTCAACATGTGGGAGAAGAAAATCTAAAAGGGGTATAAATAAATTTGAAGCACACTTGAAGCATACTTTTGAGACAGCATAAAATAATATATTTTTAGCCGTCATGTTTATTGATCTTTGGCCTCACAGACCATTTGTTTTAAGTAATATGCCTGGTGGTTTTAATCAAGTTTAAATTAGACAGTACACAATACACTTCTAAAATAAAAGCATCTGTCCTATACATTAAATTTGCCGCAACAAGTTCTAACTTTCACTTTCAATTTGACAATTGCACACATTTACCAGTGTATGTTGTTTGTGGATGAACAGGTTGTGATGCCAGTCCTTGATTGTGAGACTTGATTGTGAGGCTTGGACACAATTACAATTTTTGTCCCATAAAATACGCTGTACAGCTAGTATCAGTAAGCTTACTATCTGTTAATTCATTTTTAAAATGACAGCAGCGTTGGCATTTTAAAAACTAAATCAAAATTTGCTGTCATAATTAACGCTGACACACACACACACACACACACACACACACACACACACACACACACA
>CAIGQQ010024913.1:0-30144 GCA_903798035.1 Danio albolineatus
TTTTTTTTTTATTAAACCATAATTTGGATCTTTCTTTAGATATTAGTTTCTAAGTTTTCTTATACATTTTTTAATTATCTTCTATACATATTTGGTCAGTAACTCTTCAGTTAACCAATTTCAAACGGTAAAATGTTCATTTCAAATTTTTCTTTTCATCAACCAGAGACTTTGTTATTTAACAGCCTATTTTTCTCTATCTCTAAGTTATTTTTCTCATTTTCCTTCTCATATATCTAATCTAATGTTTCTTTAGTAGCTGGTCTTTATGTTGTATTTTAATTTCTCTTTATCATCTGCTATTATTATTTATCTATTCATTTCTTCTTCTTTTTCTAATAAATACACTAACTGGTCTATTGTCTTAGTCATTTATCTACCAATTGTTATATTCATTCATATATCTTTGAGTTCCGTTTCAACTAATATAACTATATTAATTATATTTCTCATTATTTCTTCATTTCACTTGTCTTTTTGTGCTACATTGCAATAGATCTGTTTATTTAGTAACTTATACTATACCCCTTATTATTATGTCAATTTAACAGTATTTGACCAAGTATATTTCTATATATTTTTTATTCTCTTCTGCCTCTATACCTCAACTGTTTCTTCCTCATGAAAAGACATAGCTCCTTTTCCTTTTTTATCTTCCTTCTTGTTGTCAGTCTGTCTAAGAAGTACTTCCTCTTTTTCGATCCTCGTCTGTCTTTCTACAGTTGTTCCAACAAATGCCAAATCATGCCACATTAAAAATTACGACTAATTTTTCTTCAGATTTTCTAATTCCTACCACCACAACATCCTTGTGGCCTCCTTTTTCTATGTTCTTTAACTTGTTTGTAAGACTCGAGTTCTCCATTTCTCCAGATTCTAGTGAATTTTAGATCAATTAAATTCTTTCTTTTCAATCCAACACTTCAACATTTAAGCATTGTATAAATTTTCCCTAATTTTCTTTTTCGTTTTTTGTCTGTTCTTCCTCTTAATTTCTACCATTAATTGATTTACCACTTTGTCCCAGTAAGTTTTAAATTTTTGTTTCGGGACGTTTTCCATATTGCTCACATTTTTGCACTTTCACTCTATCAAATTTACATAACGTATTTTACACACATACTAATGAACTTCTGTATGTCGCATTTACACAACATACACCATCCAAAAAAATAAAATATTTATCCTCTTCAAACAATCTAATTTCACCCGCAATATTAAACTTCTTGCCCTTTTACAGTTACTGAACTTTCACAATTTTAAATGACATCTAATTGAACATCAAATACGCTTATTTACTGTACAGCCAACTAGACATCTGCATTTTTTTCTGTCCACTTTAACTCGCAATGGCAACAATTAAGCATCCACACTTTACATAAAACAAAATGCACAGTTCACAATTCTCAATCCTCTTCAATATATCTACAATCGCCTTTTCCCAGTTTCTCTTCTTTTTTTAGCAACAGTATTATTAAAATGAAAAAATAAAAATGTAAACAAATGGTTCCAACATGTAAAAGTAAACATCTGATCAAACGAAAATCCACACCCAAAAAGATATCCTTAAAATTAAAACTCAAAATTGTAACAACATCTTTAAAATCAGGAATTCACCAATACGAAAGTATAATCAACCTTTTTGAATCAAATTTAAAGTCATTATACTACTGGACAATTACAATTCAAATTGATTTGCAATAAAAAATCAACACTTTCAAAAGTATGACTCAACTCAACACTTATTGATATGAAAAATTCAGAACTCAATCTTAACATTGTTATTAAACTGACAACTCAATATGATTATGATTTAAGCCCAAATTTAAACATATTAAAACTAGAACTCTTTTTTTCCTTTTCTCTCCATGTCAACGTTAAAATGTGAAAATCAGAAACACAACAGTGTTATTAAAATCAAAGAATCTTTACAATGTCATCAAACTAAAAATTAAAAAACATAACAATGTCTTCAAACTTAAAATTAAAAAATAACATAGTCTTCAAACTAAAATAGTCTTAAAACGTCTTAAAATAAAATATTTAAAAAAATTAAAAAGTCTTAAAACAAAAGAATAAAAAAAAAATCCAAAAACATAATGTGTGTAAAATTAAATAATTTAAAATAATGTGATTTGATTTTTCATTTGTAGAAATTTTTGAAAAAAGAAATAATCTAATTTGTCCAATTAGTTCATTCATTCATTTTCTTTAGATTTAGTCCTTTTTGCCACAGCGGAATGAACCGCCAACTCATCCAGCATATGCCCCACACACACTTTGTGTCAGATTGTCATATGTTAGTAAATCAATATTTTTCCTTTCTATTTTAGAATTTAACATGGTCCTTTGTTCCCCTTTTTGTGTTGGCCTGTATCTAATATACAGTTTCGCCCATGCATTGGTGTTGGTGCATGTTCAGCTCGTACACCAATGCATGCTTACACACTCCAATTAGTCAGTTGTCCCCAATTAGACATCTATTACTTAATCCCCCTTTTGGCCTGGACCTAGCTCCAGGCCGTTTTTAATTAATCCGGCCAGCTCCACACCTTCAGCAACCTGTTTAGAAATAAAATCTGGAAAAAAACTGTTAGTTTGTCCTGATTGGTGCCAATGGTATAAATGTTTTCCATGGACGGCGCAGAACTCTGGCCAGGATACTGTCGACCTGTCAAAAGCTCAAAGCGTGTGACGTCAGGTCCTGTTGTAGAGAAATGTATAGACATTAATGCAATAGGCAAAACATTCAGTCAGTTCATTTTAGTGTGCGCACAGATTTTAGCCAATTTTCTGTCATCTATAATTATATTTATTGCCAGCGGTACCATTACGAACGAGCCAGACCCAAGGAATGCTCAACAGTTCTCTGTTCCTGAAATGGGTCGACCCAAGGAGGTGAAGAAACCTGACCTCCACCACTGTGCCAATTTGACATGTACAGCTTTACCCACATATGCACAATCAAATTAGATATTAAACCTTAAATCTTTTGCTAACTTAAGTGTCTCAACCATTGGCATCATTTCAACTTTTCTAATTTATATGCCCTAACCTGTCCTCAGACTATTATCATCTGCTCTAAAACAAATCAAGCATTTAATGACAGCAGTGCTGTCCATAAGCCATCAGCATGTCTGATTGCTCCTTTATTTTTCCACACAGACTTCTCTTCTGGAGCAGCCATGTCTTGCTACTCAGACAAAAATTCTCTTGAGAATACTTTTAGGAGAGATGTCACGTCTGGCTCAGAGGTTACCACAAACTGACCTTTTAGGTAGTCTGAGGCACGTTTTGCTGCCAAGTCTGCTGCTTCATTCCCTCTTGATATTAGGTCAATTCCTTGAGAATGACCAGTGCACTTAATGATAGCCACTTTGCTTGGTAACATTATGGCCTCAGAGAGCTCTCTTGCTTCTTTCTCATGAGTAATAGGCCGGCCAGAGGAAGTTGTGAATCCACATCTGATCCTCGCAGGCAGCTCCACGTGTGCTGCTGACACTGCGTATGCAGAATCACAGTATATGTTTGCAACTCTTCCTTCTCAGTGTCTCTGACTCCTTTCCCATAAGTGGTTTGGCTTGTATTGTAACAAATTGATCACCCTGTAATTTAACCACAGCAAATCCTACTTTAATGTTCTATCATCTGCCCTGTGGCAGCTACCATCTATAAACAGTGTGATTCAGTTGTCTGTTTCAGGAAGTGGGGAGGCCATCAGGCCCTCTCTAGCTACTGATAATCTGTCTGTCAATGGTGCCCAGTCATGAAGTTCTCCATCAGTCATGAGCCTTTATTTTTAGCTGACTTCCTCTCCTCAAGCTGCAGTTTCAGAAGCTCTTTTTTGTGTCTCAACACAGCCTCCTGTGCTCTCATCTCTTTTATACCCACTTTCTGAAACAGAAACCCTTTCTTATCCATACAGTCAGTGCCATAATGTTCAATCATTTCATGTTTACATATTTCCAATTCTTGCATGCGAGTTTTCATATCTTTTGGTTCAGTCTGAGTTTTCACTATTTCAATAATTTTGTCCCATTGTTGCCCTAATGTGGAGCAACCAAATTCCTCACATTCTCTGTCAAATTCTCCCTCAATAATTTTATTATTATTATACTATTTTCCTGTTGCGCAAATATTTTTTTAACTTGTTTTGTTCCCTACACTACACTAAATGCTTCCTGAATATACTATCTAAAACCCTATCCTTTTTATCAGGAAGCAACACAATTCTCTTTCTCTTGAAAGTATTATGTCTCCGTCAAGACAAAAGGGACTTCCAAGTGTTTTGCCTTGTCAGGGAGAAGGACTTCTCATCAAACACCGAAGTGTCTGCCCTGATGGTTAAATCTTCCTTGCTTTCGTCAAAACAAAGGAATTTTCAACCGTTGCCTCTTTTAGAAGAGGACTTCACACAGATTCTAACAATCTGTCCTAAATTATGCCTCGTTTAGGGGGGAGGTCTTCACACAGATCCTAATGATCTGCCCTAAATTATCCTGGCCATCGTTCACAGTATTTTCACAATATTCTTTTATTTTACTTTTGGTTTCTCTCGGTTATTTACAAACAGACAGTTAGAATACGCCTGATTCAACACCCTTTTTTAGAGTAGCCAATAGCAGAATTTTATAAAAAAGGTTTCTGCTTACCTTTGGTTTTTAGGCGCGCCTTTGGTGTTGAATTCAGAAATATTCGTTCGTCTGATGAACTGGAAAATTCCTCCTTCCAATCACGTCGGGGTCACCAAAATTGTGGGACTTTCAAATTGTCCAATTTACGTGTTCAAAATTGGATGGAGTCAAATTTGTCAAAGTTTCAAAGTTTTATTCAGTACAAAACAGAGAGAAACCAAGAGTAAAATGTTCTGCGTGCACGAGAGATTCACTCTGTCTTCTTCTTCCGGAGACACGTCTTTTGATAGTGTAATCGTTCACTCCCTCTGGTTGTTCCTCATTTGCGATTTCAATGCATCTCTCTCTTAACAGTGACCATTTAAGGCCAAATACATATGTACACGTTCAGCACCTAGTCCACGTATACACAGCTCAGTTCATACATCCTGTCACTTCTCAGAATGTCCCACCCGATGTATTTCACAAGTTGTTTTTTTAGCAACTTCCCCATTTTTTGCACGCACTATTACAGTTTAACCTATGACCTAGTTTTTCACCGTTACTAATACACTAAAAAGATTAAACTTTAAAAAAAACTTAAACTGAAAAATACCACAAATGTCAGCAGATTATCTAAAGAGGGTCCATCAAAATAAAGTGTTACCAAACACTCTGTTCCACTTTAACATCCTGTCTAGGTGAGACCTGTCCTGTCTCCACCAGGCTAATGCACTCTAACCCCTGACTGTCGGATGGTCTGAGAGAATGGTTAGTGTTAGGGCATGTTCTGAGAAGACATCGAACAGCACCCAGTGCAACAGAGAGAGCATGGCACAAATCAAAATCCTCAACTGACCTTAACAGGTACCAAACCCAGCTGGCATCATTAGCCTCCCAACTCCATTCGGCCAAAACCCCATACTACCATAACAAAATTAACACCACTTCAAACATCCACAAACTATTGAGGACATTTAATACCCTGTTCTGCCCTCCTCCACCAACTCCTTATCAGCTGATGATTTGGCCTCTTTTTTTACAGAAAAAACATCCCTCCTGAGAGAGCTCCATCTTGGTTTATGGTTGAACAAGCCATCCTACTTCCCCTTCCACCACTACAATGTCTATCCATCCATCTATTTATTCATGTTATTTCGTAAATGTGTTATTTTTGAGGCTAATTTGAAAAATATAATCATTTTTACTGACAGAATTTTAGGTGCAGGCTAGGACTGTCTCTGCCATTTGCAGATAACGTTGTCCTTTTGGCTTTATAGAACATGGACCTTTAGCATGCAGTGGGACGTTTTGCTGCTGAGTGTGACATGGCAGGGAAAGAAACAGCACCTCTAATAATAATTATAATAATAATAATTCCTTACATTTATATAGCGCTTTTCTAGACACTCAAAGCGCTTTACACAATGGGGCACACCACCAGTGTGCAGCATCCACCTAGATGACGCGACGGCAGCCATATTGATCCAGACCGCACACCACACACCAGTTGATTGGTGAAGAGGAGACAGAGTGATGAAGCCAATTATGATATGGGGATGTTAGGAGGCCATGATGGACAGAGGTCAATGGGCAGATCTGGCCAGGATGCCGGGGTTAAACCCCTACTCTTTTTCGAAGAACATCCTGGGATTTGTAATGACCACAGAGAGTCGGGAGCTCGGTTTAACGTCTCATCCAAAAGACGGCACTCACTAAACAGTATAGAGTCCCATTCACTATCCTGGGGTGTTAGGACCCACACAGACCACAGGTTGAGTGCCCCCTATGGCCTCACTAACACCACTTCCGGCAGCAACCTAGCTTTCCCATGTGGTCTCCCATCCAGTTACTGACCGGGCACAGCCCTGCTTAGCTTCAATGGGTGACCATGTGAGAGTTGCAGAGAGCTAACTGCCAGCCAAGTGCCCCTTCCACTAAGTCAGAAACCATGGTGCTTGACTGTAAAATGGTGGCCATCTCTAATTTGGAGGAGAGTCCTTACCTCAAATGGTTCAAAAATCTGCGGTTTTTTTTTATTTTTTATGAGGAATAATGTGATTGTCTGTTGTGGTGAAGGAGCTGAGACGAAAAACAATGTTCTCAATTTACTGCTCAATCTAGGTTCCTACTCTCACCTATAGTCATGACTAAAAGGACAAGATCTCTGATACAACCGGACACATTTTACAAAGTGTTATGACCCGCTTGTCTGAGTCGCAACATAAAAGAGAGATGAACCAACAAAATAGCCTGAATGCAAATTATTTATTGTAAAATGTAACTCATACAACAATCAATCAAAGCAACCAACAAATGTCTAGGGATAATAATGAAGATAATGAACATAGGATATAATCACAACAACACTTTAACTACATGATATAAGTAATGCAAAACTATAAGGTTAAAGAGTCAATGATATGGCAGGTCTTTACATGAGGACTCCTGAGTAGCCACAGCGTCCTGGGGTAGCTAGCACAACAACTTTTATACACCCATTGATGAGTAATGCAGGTATCCAATCAGAATTTACCACATACTCCAGTCTAGAGTCATCACAGTGTATTAATATTGTAAAACTTAATACCTGTCGCTCTGCCTAAATCATAAAATATTCATCAAGTTTGTATTCTTCTCAAAAAAGTAAATGTAGTAAACTAGAAAGAATCTTGAAGCTAAAAGTAAAGAAACTTTACTAATAAAAGCTGCAACACAGGACAATTGAATGGACTTTCTAAACTTGAGACCCTGGTATACTGCAAACTAACCTGCTGGAGCTTCACCTTCTTTGATGTGCAGTGCCTTCAGACAGAGAACATCATCCAAAACAACACTAGCTACATGAATACACTGGAGAGTGGAGTACAGATGTATCCGCACCTGTACAATCACTTGCAAAGAGATTTTTAGCCGCAGTGGTGCTGTTTGCCAGATGTTTATGAAACTGTTCTTCTCTTAGCAGCCATCATTGTGTTTACGGTAAACGAGGAGCGCAAAACATTTACAACCCCACCTACTGCAGTGTAGGAGTGCTGGAAAACAGTATACCGTCACTCAGCCTTTTCAAACATTATTCAGACATGAAACATCCTGTGCACATGAGAAAATGTTTTGCTGCATTCATGTCATGTGTGCAACTTTTTGTCCATGTGTTTCTTAAGCTGCACCGAATGAGCGAAACTCTGTAGACACTGATCAGATCTGTACGGTTTCTCTCCAGTGTGAATCCTCTTTTGTGTTTTCAGATGTGTTAACTGATTAAACCTCTTGTCACAGTGTGAACACTAGTACGGTCTCTCCAGTATGAATCGTCTGGTGCAGTTTCAATTTTGGAGCTGTAATAAAAGTCACACTCAAAGCACATATACTCTTTCACACCAGTGTGGGTCTTCATGTGTTCATTAAGGTTTGCTGATTGGTTGAAACTCGTCCCACACTGAGTGCATGTGAATGGTTTCTCTCCAGTGTGGGTCTTCATGTGTTTGAGGAGTTGCTGAAACTCATCCCACACCGAAGCTGCAGTCACACTAGAGATTGAGCATGCAAAATTCTGTTGTATGGTGCTGCGAAAAGGGGCAGGATTAAACAAGATGATTAGACATAAAAAGTGAGTGATTGGTCCATATTTGACATTTCTGTCCAGAGAGGTCATGTTTTAATCTTCGATTGGTCTCACAGTCAAGTGATGCGATTTCGCAGGTCAGAGTTCACCAAGCTTGAACTTTGCAACGCAGTGAATGGCAAAACTTGATGCACGAACTTGCGTTTTCGGTCTATCGCATTTGTGTGCGTATGAATTGAAGTCTATGGGAAGAAAAGTTCAGTGTGACCGCATCTTAAGTGCAAGTGAATGGTTTCTCTCCAGTGTGGATCCTCATGTGTAGATTAAGGTTTGATGATTGGCTGAAACTCTTCCCACACTGAGTGCATTTGAATGGTTTCTCTCCAGTGTGGATCCACATGTGTAGATTAAGGGATGATGATTTGCTGAAACTCTTCCCACACTGAGTGCATGTGAATGGTTTCTCTCCAGTGTGGATCCTCATGTGTAAATTAAGGTATGATGATTGGCTGAAACTCTTCCCACACTGAGAGCAGGTGAATGGTTTCTCTCCAGTGTGGATCCAGATGTGTAGATTAAGGGATGATGATTGGCTGAAACTCTTCCCACACTGAGTACATGTGAATGGTTTCTCTCCGGTGTGGATCCTCATGTGTAGATTAAGGTTTGATGATTGGCTGAAACTCTTCCCACACTGAGTGCATGTGAATGGTTTCTCTCCAGTGTGGATCCTCATGTGTAGATTAAGGTATGATGAGCGGGTGAAACTCTTCCCACACTGAGTGCATGTGAATGGTTTCTCTCCAGTGTGGATCATCATGTGTTTATTAAGGGATGATGATTGGCTGAAACTCTTCCCACACTGAGTGCATGTGAATGGTTTCTCTCCAGTGTGAATCCTCATGTGTAGATTAAGGTTTGATGATTGGTTGAAACTCTTCCCACACTGAGTGCATGTGAATGGTTTCTCTCCAGTGTGGATCCTCATGTGTTCATTAAGGTTTGCAGATCGGTTGAAACTCTTCCCACACTGAGTGCATGTGAATGGTTTCTCTCCAGTGTGGATCCTTATGTGAATCTTCAGATCGCATTTTCTTCCAAAACTCTTTCCACACTGAGTGCAGGTGAACCGATTCTTGTCTCTCCTTTTCAAAATACCATCAGTCTGTAAAAGAGTTTTTTCCTCAATTTTGACATGATGTTCCTCCTCTTTACTCCCCTCATTCTCTTCAATCATGTCTGAAAATAAATAAATAAAACATTAGTTGTCATTAAGTCTTAAAAACTCTCATCAAAAGCTGAAAAGTGAAAAGACACTGGAGACATTGGCTACACACACTGTTATTTCGATGCACATTAAATGTAAAATAAATCAGATCATATTTTATTTGGTCCATTAACGTATACACATTTAAACAGATTCAATTCAATTCATCTTTATTTATCTAGTGCTTTTACAATGTAAATTGTGTCAAAGACATTTAACATAGAGAATTTATAGTAAATTAAAAAAAGGTGTCAGTCCAGTTTTCAGAGTTTCTTACATAATTGAATGAATGGAGTATAGTGTGTGTGTGGAAGTGTGTGTCAGAGAGAAGCTCGCGAAACGGACAAGGCTTTTATACTTGCCACGTTCGCTGTTGTGATATTTATTGATATTTTTTGATAAGGATTTTTATAACCATTTAAGATTTTTTAATCAAATTTTGAAGAATCCCTTGCATTTGTTCATATCTCAGACAGTTCTACCTATTATAATTTAATAAAATATTAATGACAGCTGAACATGAGTTGCTCTACAAATATATATTTTATTATGGCAAGAATAAAAGCAAAAAAAAAAAAAAAAAAAAACACCCAAAACATGCGTTTCTTTAGATTTAGTCTACTCCACAATTCACACATTACTGTCTGGCTAGTTTCTCTCCTCTGCTTTTGCTAAAAAGGCAATAATGGTCCAACATTCCTGACCATTTTGTACCAATAAAGCCTAGAAGAACATGGCATCAGTATATTGTAAACCGATATTTAATATATATGGTTCAAATATTCCTTTCCAGTTATCTGTGTGTTTTGTTTTCGTGGAGTTTCACTTTACTGACGCATTTCTAAAAACAGTTCACGGAGGGAGAAAAGAGAGAATGCCTACACTATTTATTATCCTTATATTGCAAAAGCACACACGTTTGTTGTCATTAATAACTAGACATTTAACAGATTCGTTTCATGTATTGACCTAATCTGTACGATCAAAACTGAAAGTTCTTTTTGGTGTTATGAAGAGAAGACGCATCAAAACGCTTCGATCCCTAGGGGTTAAACACCTATATGTATGACGCAGTTAATGACGTTATGTAAGAGTCTAATTGTTGTTGTTCTGAGATTGTATGTAGAGCGGTCTACAAACTTTTAGCGAGTGTTGAAGCTGGCCTCTGCTGATGAAACTGCAAACTATCTACAGTAAACTTTTTTTTCATTGAATCTCTGACTCCTGCTCGTCTTCATCTGATAGACTGCTCATTTTTGGGTTAAAAATTTTTTTGGATCCCCCTACAAAGTGTCTTCATGCACGCACACTAAAATCTGCCGTTTTACTCCACTGAACTCCATATAAAATGACAGAAACTTTTTTGAAGGCCTATCTAAAGGGTTAATGCAGCCAACCGATGATCAACAATAAAAATAAAACATTTTACCTCTTCCCAACAGGGAAAACACCAACAATCTAGAATGCATGATTATTAGGTGTAATGGTTTTGCGGTAAAAAAATGTGGTTATAAATGGAAGTTAATGGGTCATCAAAAACAACCAAGAACATAATGAAGAAGTAGTCAATTTAAAGAATACACAAGGATTAATTGAGCCTTTTTGAGAACAAATGTTCTCTGCTTTAATACATACCTGTCAACCCTCCCGTTTTTCCCGGGATTCTCCCGTATTTTACAGTTCTATCCCGCTATCATCCCGTAAATGTATTTTCCCATATTTCTCCCGTATTTCAGTCGTTCTCCGACGGGTCCCAATAAACATTAAAGAGCATATCTTCCCTATACGCAACCCATAGCGCCGAACCACCAGGGCCGCCCTTGCTCTTAAATATGTTGGAATCTGTCTTTGCTTTCGGTTTATTTAGGCGTGAAACACTCTGAAATAAACATGAAAACGGCGGGATTCCCTTTCCTTTTCCTTACAGGTGCCGTCGCTCCTCCTATACAATTCTCAAAACAGTCATAAAGTGGTGCGTGACTTGTTAGCTGACGCGTCCGTAGTGATAAACAGACGCTGTTTCCCAAACGGATTCTGTACACTCGATTAGAAGCATAGCGAAAGTGGATACTGGGTTTTGTGTTTGTGTTTGAACAGGCATATACACATAATTAATAATAATAAAATCTAAAGATGTCGATCTTGATGAGGTTTTTTTTCAAACACAAATAATTTTTACCTAAATGAGCATAAAACTTTAGGAAAGCAATCGAATGCTTTCTTTATAACTATATATGTAAACTTCTTTTATTTATAACAGTGACACCTCTGTTATTTAATGTAATCAAACAAAAAATCTAAATAAATGAGATTCATTTACTGCTCTTTATTCATAATGTGTAAGTTATACAGTAAAAGATGAATAAGATTTGATAACTTGATCCTATTTCTTTATAACAACTAATTTTAATAAGCTAAACTGTTTGCTAACGTATACTATTAAATTTCTTTTGTAAATAATACTAGAAAAAATTAATACTGACTGTTTAACTGTTTATTTACTTTAAAACAGCTCCAGAAGGACATATTTAATAAGTGGATTTTTTAAAATCTTTTTTTTGGGGGGTTGGGGGATGGGGGGGGTGATCCCTTATTTTCACATCTCAATGTTGACAGGTATGCTTTAATAACCTGCACGGAATCAACAATTATTAAACAAAGTCAATCATTTGGATTAAATTACCCTTAAAATCCTGTTTATTTAAGGCATCATTTTCAGCAAATTGTTGTTAAAATAAAATAAATGAAGTAGCCTACCCGGTATAAAATAACAGTAGCAGACCTAACTTTATAGCTACAGCTCTACAGAGTCAGCACGGGTATAAAAACAGGTGGTTTTATTCCTGATGAGAATATTTATTGTTGTCAGACTTCACTTTGACATAAATACACCTGAATGAATCAATCAAAACTCACAGCTAATCAGAACAGCCTGTGCGTGTAGCATCTCGTCAGATCATACGGAACTGTCAGTCAAAATCTGAGGTAAATCTTAAATGAAGCAAGAAAAAATTCTTAAATGAAAACAAGCCTGACTCTCTTGCGTGTGTAGAGAATAGCAACCCAACGTTCTCCTCAGATGTTCCAACAAGCTTACTTTAATACGAAATTAAAGCCAGTAACAAACATGAAGTACAATTGTGCTGCAGCAGTGAGATGAATGAGTGACTGACAGGAGGCGTGGCTATGCAGGACTACAGCAGGGACGCGCAGAGAACTTTGAAGGGGCGGGGGCTTAAATGGAAAAAAGAGCACTTTTTATTAAATAACAATAATAATTGTACTTTAATAAATAAAATATATTAAAGGATATTTCACCCTAAATTTACCATGCACCCTTAAAATGACAGTTCATTCAAAACTGAAAATTCTGTCATCATTTAGTCATCTTGTACTTGTTCCAAACCTGTTTGACTTTTTTTGGTCTGTTAAACAAAATAATATTTTGAAGAAAGCAGGAAACCTGTAACCATTGACTGTCATGGCATTTGTTTTTCCTGCTCTGGAAGCCAATAATTTCAGGTTTATATCTTTCTTTAAAATATCTGCTTTAATCTTTAATTATTTAGTGTTCAACAGAATAAAGAAACAAAGATGTGGAACCACTTGAGGGGGAGTAAATGTTCAATTTTGGGTGAACTATCCCTCTTCAATCTATTATTTTTGTTTAAGTTTTTTTTTCTGTTAAACAAAATAATAAAATATTGTGAATAATGTAGGACACACTGATAGCCCCTGACTCCCGTAGCTAGCCTACATGTACGTTTTTATAGCTTCAATTAACATAATATATTCTGAATAAATCACTGTAAAAACGAGAGGGGAATATTTCCACTATCCAGCTGTCTTTTCTCTATTACATTAGCCTCAGCTAATAGCCTGTATGCCTGTGATATTGGCCGGGCTAAACTTTAGCTAACTTATTACATGGAGGATGTTAGCAAGACAAAACAGCCTATTTGCTTTTGAGCTTTTGGATAAATAGCTGACGTTGAATTTGAGCCTCGGTAGTCTTTTGTTAACCGTTACTCACCTCCATACAATATAGATGAATGACAGATGAATTTACACTGGCGGTTCTGTCAATCATAGTGTGCTGCTGTTACGGAGGTCAGCTACACCTGTTTTACGCACACTCCGTCTGCAGTGTGTGTATGGGCCAGACTGTAAGCTACCGGTATAGCCCAGATGCAGTCCGTGGGTAGTGTGGATGCAGGCGTCACATGTGGATTCACTTTCCTAATCGTCAGTTCGAGGCTCGCTTGGAGCGGGTCAACTAAAACCAAGATACACTTTAAAATTTAGTTTTTTTATTGTTTGACAGGGAAAGCTGTCCTTAAATAGAACACACATTAATTTAAACACATATATTACATTATTATTAATATTAAAAAAATATTATTATCTCCAGGAAAAAGGGCACTTTCTCTCCAGGAGAAAAAAGGGCAGAGGCTCAAGCACCCAAAGCCACACCCTCTGCACGTGCCTGGACTACAGTGTGTGTGTTTGTTTGTGTGTGTGTGTGTGTGTGTAAACTTGCTTTCAGAAAGGAGAGACAGATAGTGCTTACTGCTGTGGGGCTGCATCTGATAAAAAAAATACAACAACTCTTAAATAAAGAAAAGAGGTAGAGAAAGCCCAGCTGATATTGCTTTACTGATCATGTGGGAAACAATAATGAACCGGTTTAAATATTTCTGCATAATGTGTTGAAACACTACATTTTTACAAAAACAAACCCCAACAAACCCCCCACGCCACCCCTGATCAGGAATAAACACCAACCTATTTGTTGTTCAGAGTCTTCATCTTTAATTTTGCAGGGTTCTGGATCACTCATGTTCTCGGTGTCCTTCAATAAACTCTTCACTGGAGCCTGATGGGAATATCCCAGTGTTTATAGCTGAACTGGAGGAGGAGGAGCTTCACTGGAGGAGAAGGAGGAGCTTCACTGGAGGAGGAGGAGCTTCACTGGAGGAAAAGAAAATTATTCTAATTACATGCTGTTTACATATATTTATATTTTAATGCCATATCAGCAGCACTGGCTATATTCATGGCAACACTTAAATATTCAATATTTAATTGACAATCATTACCGTTTCTAAAACATCAGTTTCACACAAATAACAACACTGATAAAGTCTTATAAGCTCTTTCAGTTTGATCAATGATAAAAATTCCTCCAGAAAACACATTTTTTTAAACATTGGCCTTAAAATATTTCCTGAATAAAAACATTCTCTAATATAGTTTAAAAATATACATTCTATTAAAATATATGTTTTACCATCAAACTATCCTCACACAAGTTACACATAAGTTTTTCTTCCCTGTTCAATAAATGTGTGCAAGTCTTGAGTAACTGATTCTACATCTCGTGTGTGCAGCATGATCATGTCTCTGATTGCTTACATTTATCTGGTTTTGGCCAGATTTGGTAGCGATACATGAAAAGGGGAAATTTAAGACCTGTTTAAAAAAAGATTTAAGACCTACAACACAATATTTCAGTAAATTTAAGACTTTTTAAAGCCTAAAATTTGGATTTTGAGATTTAAGACTGCATAAGACCCTGCAGAAACCCTGTATATAACCCGCGAGTAACGCATTACAGAAGTGTTTACAGCGTAGCATCGAGCTAAAAACAAGAGAGTATATTAGCACTGAGCACATGTGTTAAAGCAGTTCAACCTGCAAGATAATTACAGCAAATCTGCGAACGCTACAAAAGTCAGATATAATACACTTACACTGAATAGACGCACAACACCCGTAACATAAGGGGAGTTAAAGGAATTAAACAGCAAACAGCAGAGCTCTGCTCTTCTCCCTCAAATTCAGACTGAGCGCTATGGGTGGGATGTTTGTCTGCACGCTGATCAGCGAAAGCTGATTGGCTGCCTGTGTGTGGCTTAGAGAAAGCTGATTGACTGTCTGTAAGCGCTCAGCGAAAGCTGATTGGCTGCCTGCAGGCGCTCGGCTAAAGCTGATTGGCTGCCTGTTTCTCAATCAGTCTCTTGACAACAGAGGGCAAAGTTTGTGGACAGAAGATTAATTTTTCTTCTTTTTCAGTCTCTTCATATATGATGTAAAGTGGAAAACGAGGGAGAAATGTATCAATAAGTCATGACTGCAACAGTAAGTGGCAAAAAGCTAAACAAAAGACTTTTATTCTGGCGTGGCGTGTGACGTCACAAGGCTTCGCCGCTACTGCGCTGTGATTCAAGTGGAGAAAGGTTTGTTTTAAAACTTTTACACAGATATAAACCGATTGATTAAAGTTTCAGGTTTTTCATCAGATGCTAAATGATGTACCTGCTGCTGACAATATTATTTTAACACTTTGTAGAACGTAGTACTATTTTACTCACAGTAGGACTATTGTTTGAATAAAGTAACAGAAATGTGTGTAATACGTGTTTTAACTAAGGTTTAATTTATTAAACAGCATAATGTCATTCCATTCAAAATGTTCATCAGTATAATTAATGGAGTAATAGTTTTATTTAGGTCGGACTTACCTGATTTCTTTTAGTTAATTACTCTCATATAAAGAAACTGTTGAAGCAAGTGTTGAAGAGAAGTTATTTTGTTTCTGTTCCTTGTTTTATTTATTTTAAACAGAACATTTTTTTTTTGTTCATTTTAAACAGGATAAAGTGTCCAAACGCAGAGAAAAACTCCTGCTGAAGTGACTGATCTCCACACTGTTATAAAGACCCAGATAGCAAAATGACATAATTTCAACAGAAAATCAACGTTTCTTTCGATATCGAATCAACGTTGATCCCCGACATCGATTCAACATCATTTTGCTCATCGGGGTAATGTTGAAACGACATCAGGCACTCCATTCAAATCTAACCCTAAATCAACACAATTGGTTGGTTACCCAACATTGAATCGATGTTAATTTTCAGTCGATCGAAACGACGTTATAGAATCCACGCGGTTTCAACATATAACCGACCTAATTGGTTTGTCTACCTAACGTTGAAACGATGTTGATTTACAGTTGGTTGAAACAACATAGAATCCACACATTTTCAACATACAATCGACCTAATTGGTTTGTCTATCTAATGTTGAAACGATGTTGATTTAAAGTCGATTGGAACAACGTAGAATCCACACATATTCAACATAAAATCTATCTAAATGGTTTAACGTTGAAATGAATGCCTAAACAACCTTTTCAACAATCAATCCATGCATATTACATAATCACATTTTTTACAAGAATATATAATATAATTTATTCTGAAAATATATGACAAAACACACCACAATCTGTCATCATTTTTATTAATACAAACATACAGAAGTAAATATTTGTTATGAGAATACATTCATTCAAACCTTCTATACAGGCAGTACACTTAAACATACACATTTAGACTATAGGCTAAAATAGTCAAAACCATTTACTCAAAGTAAAACTAGAATATTAATATACATTTGTCCATTTGTGTTTCATTTCAACACATATTTTTCATTAGAGTAAAAAATGCATTTTATGTCAGATGCGCACAATAACAAAATTTACTATTTGGGTCAGTCATTGCTCCAAAGCTAGTGAAAACATAAAAAACACAGCATATGTAATGCTTTTATTTTAGGTTATTTATTAAGAAATGTAGCCTACTAATGACAAGGTCCTGTTGGTTTGCATGTCACATTGTAAAAGTAGACTTCAAAAAATAAATAAACGACATTCATTTCCTTATAAATATTAAATTAAATTTCTTATTAAATAGCCTCATTATTTACTTATTTATATGATATATATATGACATTACAATACGTGTTCGCTTTTGTAAGTGATTTTATGTTTTAGAATAGAATCTGTAATGTTCTCAAATAAAATGTGTAAACAGGCCCTGTATGTGCCGTTCACATATATACAGTTAATATAGAATAAGAATAATTATATTAATAATAACAATAATAAGTAGGATGTCGTTTATTTATATATTGTCTTTTTGTAATAAATAACCTACTATAAAATAAAAACATTAACGTATGCTATGGATAAGGATTTAATGAATGCTCCGTAAATGTGGCATTACAAACTTCAGTCATATATTTGCAATTGTTTTATATATATATATATATATATATATATATATATATATATATATATATATGTGCAAGTTGCTCTTTTGAGAAACTGAAATAAACCTGCTGTTAAAAGCTGCTCTAAAGTCCAGCGCAGAGCACGTTATGCACATATGCGGGTCCGAACGCTTACACGTTGCTTAATACGCACAGGATGTACAGCGATAATATCTTTACAGATGAAAAAAATAATAATAAAGGATTAAAATGTTAATTTTTTGTTTATTTACTACATAAATATAAAAACCACGGTCTTCATGCCATCTTCATGTCGAGGGGCTTTTTCAGCTTATTCATGACAATTGGCATTTTTATTAGCAGTATTGTTTATTATTTATTACATGCATATTTCTATTAGTTTTAATAAACAAGTGTAGATTTGTCCACCTGTGGGGTTTTGGAGACGTCTGCATCACCATAAGGGGCATAAGAACAGGACGTGTGTTTGGATATAACCACATTTCGTTATTATTGTTAATTTATTTGTTTGCTGGAGATTAGAACTGAATTTAGAAATAGTTTTGAAACAAATCCTTGCGCTTGACAAAAGAAATTAAATATGTAGGCTAATGGATGTCTTCAGTAGAGATGAGGCATGGACGCAGTGGTTTTTATGTTTATAAGAAAAATATAAATTTTTGTAACATTTTAATCTCTATTTTTTCATATATAATTGTGTGTATTGTTGTACATCCTGTGTGTATTAAGCGTTTGAACCCACATAGGCGCATGATAACGCGCTCTGTGCTGGACATTATGAGCCTCCTCCGATTGGCCTTTACTTTCACTTTCTTTTGTGGATAAAAAAACGGTGTTGTATGCACAGACATCCATTAGCCTACATAATTAATTTCGTTTGTTAAGCGCAAAGATTTGTTTCAAAACTATTTCTGAATTTAGTTCTAATTTCCAGCAAAGGAAAAAATTAACAATAATAACGAAGTTTTAAATATATGTTATGTTAATGTACACAATAAACCTGATTTAATGTCAACACAGCTGTGGTGATGAAGTAAAGCTGAAGTAAATGGCTGTAGTTACATTACAAACATGCACTGTTTTAAACACGTGTTAAACTTAAACTCACTCTTGATCACATTTGATGATGATTAATGACCTTCGCAAACTGAACATACCTTTTATTCCCGGTTGTTTTGCGCACATCCTGTCTTGTTGATAAGATTATACGCGTTACTATGGAGACATGTTAATACGCAGCTGTCAATCAATTCGGTGGGCGGGGGGACCGCACTCCTACGTCAAGTTGCGGTTGCTCTCAAAACCGCTCCAATTGGTCCACCGTTTTTATGCTGTTAAATTGAAAAAAAGGACGGGGTGTGTTTATTTCACCCCAAAATGACCGTCTATACACTATAACTACACAGATGACTGTCCAAACAGCTTAAAATGTAGATTTTTCATCAAAGGTGCCCTTTAAGGATTAGATATCTGAATTAGGAAGAACACAAAAACAAACAAATAAATGTTTAAAAAAAATCTAATGTTGTCTGGGTTTTTGTTTGTCAGGTTTGGCTAAATTGTCCCTGGAACTTTAGAAAGAAGCATTTTTATGGTTATAATTTAGTTATTTTCAGAATGCAACTTTATATATAATCAATACAACAAAAAGCTCATCTCTATATGAAGACTTATAACTAGGCTGCAGTTAATCGTTACTCTATCCAACTATGTGTGTTTTTATTTTCTTCTACCTAATTGAATCTAAATTAATTTGCAATTGGGCTTTTGTATATGTGAAATAGTATGGTGAGTGTATCAGTTGTTTGAATATTTAAAATCACTTTCTGATACATTAACTTAGCTTTTATATTTACCTAAAACATAAAAATAAAAGTATATTTATGAACAGGACATTTACTAATCTGTAAGAGTTGACTTCTAATCTATTATTTGGCCATGTATCTTTTATCCCCTCTACTGGACGCATAAGGAACAACAGGGGAGTAAAACTGCCTGGATCAAAGTCTGCAATAACCTAAAATGATACTTTTAGAAAGATCTTTACACACCGCTAATGTCAGCGATGGTCAGACACTAATGCAGCTCACACTAGTTAATCAACGTCATCGAACACATTCTGTTTTAGAACGCCACTGACAGCAACGCCACCGCACTGCAGTCACTCCATCTGCGGTTCCAAGAGAGACGGTCAGGCTATCTGTGCTTCAAATTGCAGCGCGCGTCTACTCAGTGTTTCGCGGTAGATTACAGACGCGTGTTTAATGCGCTGCAGTTTTAATCTTGTTTCACTTTTATTCGCGTATGAATTTAAATGAGAGATAATCATGCATGGTCACTTTTATTCATGATTGGATATATAATAATCATATCTTTGCATGTGGGCTATGCTATTTTTTCTTTGTTTTGTTGTAACTGTGTTTTATTTGCGACTTTAAAACTAAATTAATAGCATTTAACTATTCACATTCGTTGTCATATTTACAACCTAGTATTTAGGTCTATACTGTATTATTATAATTGTTGTACTGGTTTGTTTATGTTTTTCGGTCAATATTTTCCCTTTTTCATGTGGAATGTTGCTAAATATTAAAAAAAATGTTGTGGTACAATTGTTATGTTACCACTGTACTCACTTTTCATATCATATTACTGTTTCATATATTAGTGATATCGTGCTAAATCATGGGAAATACAGTGTTTTTACTGTACGGTCATTTTAGAAAAATCATTAAAAAATCAAATCAAATTGTTTTCTGCCAACTCCACCACATTATTGTTCTAAAAGGCCTGATGTACCACTGTGCTCACTTTTCATATCATATTACTGTTTCATATATTAATAATATCGTGCTAAACGATGATTTATTATGACCGTCCAATAAAAAAACACTAATTTCCATGATTTTAGCATGTTATTATTCAAATATTAAAAAAGTAGGCATATTCGTGCCGCCATATTCAATCACCAGTGCGCAATGTCCGTGAAGCACTGTAGAATATCATAATAATAATAATAATAATAATAATTTTGTTGAGGATTTGGGTCCCTGTAACGCTATCTTTTAAGTATATAAATAATAGCAACGTTGACTCTCAGTTTGACTAACTCTTGTATATTCTGTTCTGCATGCATATACGTCTTATTCAGGCATACACATTAATCTGTATCTAACCTGTATGTAATTTCTAAAAATAAAATATAGTTCAGTTTAAGCCACCAGCAAGCAATGTAGTCACAACTTTGTGTTTCAAAATACTTGGCTAAATCATTATAGACAGCTAGACGCCTCATGGTCCGAAACTATACTAAACTATACTTTTAGGGTGTGAAAAAACTTCAGTTAACTAGAAGAAAGCTGAAACTTGTAATATTTTGTAGTATGAGATATATCAATAAATGTCTCTCCTTTATCAAAAGTAGTGCTGGAATCCTCTTTTTTTCTTACAGATTTACAACAATTAACAAAAACATTTATAAAAAGTAATGAATCACACATTATTATAATAGTAGAAATTATATACAATAATGTAGAATAAAATAATACATTATATCTGAAAAGATTAATTAATAATAGCAGATAGAATATGAATTGGTATGTGTGTGCTATATAATCATAACTATAATTCGAGTATGATTAATACACATCATTGGCTAAAAGGAACGTATAAAAGGTCATTTATTCCATTGGCAATGACTGTTCTGCAGGTTAGTGTGAGCACAGGTGTGAAAATACAAAGATTATTTTATAAAAGATGATTGATAATGCCTAATAAATGTTGATTTAATTTAGTTAATACAAGTTTACTGATGAAGAAAATGTATTCATGTATTTTTTTAAAGCTACCTCACTGTTAAAGCAATTTACACACATCTATAATTCTCCAGTTTCCAGTAGTGACGCTTTGCAGGCAGGTTTCTTAAAGTGTCTTGGAGATGTTCTTCAGATCTTCTGAATGATCTGATCTCTGTGTGGATGATCAGCTGCTGTCAAACAAAACTCATGCTGCATTATTACACTTAATAGCAAAGTGAAATGTAAACTGATATTTCCTAATGACACCCTACAACATAGAAACAACGGACTTAAAATAATTTTAGGTGGTGAAAATATTACTGTTCTAACATTTTGGGATCTACTCCCACATGAAACCATAATCATTAATAATTAATGTAATTCTCACAATGAAATGTTGTGGTCCATCAAACACTGCTGGATGTGCATATTAATGAGCCCAAAATCATTAATTAGTGAATGATATGAGCAAAGTGGAGTTTAAACTAGGGCACTCAGTAGGCGTCTAGAGTACTAGAGCAGAGCAGCACTAATCTGTCCTACAAAACTAAGTGGAATTAACAAGACCTTTCATTAAGTTAAGTATCAGTTTGATTTTCTTCACATCTGCTCTAAATGTTTCAAATTGTCACTTTTTTTAAAGAAAGTTGACAGTAAAAGCAGTAACAGTGTGTTTTAAGAGTGGACAAGTCTGCATTTATTCTCTTCAACAGAGTCAGAAAGCAGCAGAGATGTTTTTTTTTTTTCTCAGAATATGTGTTCAATATTAGAGTCATTCTGTAATAATTGCTATTTCTATTTATAATTTTTTAAAGTACAATTCCATATGATTGAGCTGTTACACACTGTATGAAATATCTTTATTCCAGAGCAGGTTATCTTCAGAGAGAAGGTTGCTATGGTTACTGACATACCACAAAAGTTAACTGTTTTTGTAACTGTGAACTGAGATTATCCACTTACATACCCTTAAATATACCATGGTATACCACATAACCTGCTGTCAGGAATACACTGCAGATCTTAACCAGGTTGGGTTCTGAAAATGACTCTGTAACTGCAAAGTTTGTTGCAACAGGCCTTTGGAGTCTTTTCTTCATCACAGTAATCCTCCAGCTCAACTTCTGTCTTTGAAGAAGAAATGAGAAGAAAGAAGAAATCCTCATCTCACTGTGTGTGTCTTTTTTCCTCACAACACCAGCTAAGGAGCTGCACCTTAGCAATAAATTACAGGAGGGAAGTGTAACTGTTTCTCTGTAATTCACTAATTCAAGGAAAACAGTTGTATATAGAATGAAATATCAACAAAAACTAATACTTCTACAATAGCACTAACTCAAACAGCATCCTACTGTACAATGAAACTGAAAAGACTAATGCAATGTTAACAGATGGTGAAGATGGAGGACTGAAGTGCTGAAAGACTTGTATGATGTATGGCAGCATGTTCTCTGATCTGTGATAGGGCGATGACCTGATGTCTCATTTCAATAATAACTTAATAAAATATGATCAGCTATGTTAAATCCTAGCCAGTATACACTAATCATCATATTTGTCTGGTAATCTTCACACTCCATATGGTCAGATGAGTATTTTGGTGCTGGAAAGATCTTGAGCTGGTAAAGCTGGTCCTCTGCAGAGGAGAGAGAGGTCAAAGGTCAATGCTTGTACATGAGTTGTCTTGGGAATCTTTTTGATTGCTCTGACCTGAACTCCAGTATAACAGTTGATGTGGTTTCATGGTAAAGGGGAAAGTTAACAAACCAGTGAACATGTCTCTTCCCGTGCAGTCTATTAATAAGGGTGCCTCACAAAACACTCCAATAAATCTGCTAGAGCCTTGTGGAGTTGCTTAGAATCAGATGAGTGTGGCCTTAAGGTTATCATAGTACTTTACTCTGATTTCACAGGCCATACTTTTAGATTATGAATAAACAAAGAAAATAAGTGTCAACAATGACAATCAGTAACCCATTAAACTCATTTTTAAAACGACAGGGAATTTGATATTCCCACCATGATTTCCTCACCACTGACTTGCTTGGTTTGGGACTTGTGGAGCTGCGCATTCATGGATTTGCTCTTCAGTGTTTGGACTTTGAGCAGTGAAAATTAAACCACACTGAACTGAACTAAACTAAACTACAACTCTGAAAACTGGACTGAGGTTCAGTTTACTAGAACTTCTATGTGAAGCTGCTTTGACACAATCCACATCGTAAAAGAGCAATAGAAATAAAGATGAATTGAATTAAATGTCCAGTTTCCTGCTCAGAAACCCATAAAATTGACTGGTGGTACGTTTTATGCTGTCCAATACCTATAAAAAAGTAATAGGTTACGTATTTCAACGGAAACCCACCACCAAGACAAAAATCACCAAGTCTGTTATGCATGGTACTGACATCTAATGGTCTTCATCTTGTTTTACACTTGACCAACTCCATTAATGCTTCGATCACACATTACCATCTGCAGAGAGAAACTATGACATTGAAACACAGATCTCTTAATGAAGGTTGCTGTAGAAGAGTGCAGGCATTGACTAAAAGGATCAATCCACCATCAGCATCTGAGACAGATCTAACATGCGTTTTATTTACCAAGTATAAAACACACCAACCCTCACCCAACACACAGGTCATGTGTTATTCTTGATACCCCTAATGCAGGATTGAGAATTACAGGTTTAGAAGAATAGGTGTGTTTGATGAGCTGTGACCATGCGGACGCCATGTGCTCCAGCCAGGCTTCACTCTTCTTCATCCAGTTAGAAAACCATCACTGAATCATTCTTCACTAAACCAAGAAGATCTTCTCCACCTTCTGATGAACCATCAACACTTTCGCCCCAGACAGCATTGAACGCTCGCACAACAGCTGAGATATAAGATTAACCCCTTCGTAAAAGGTGTGATGTTTTCTTCTTTTCGGATGGTTAAACTGAACTGTGTTTGTTCATTGATTCTCCTGCTTCATTTGGTTTCATTCGTCCATTTTCACATGTCCTCTACCCTTCTGAATGTGTGTTTGATTGTGTGTTTGTTTAGTCATTGTTTGTACCCTTAGCTATATAAAAACTTTGTGCATATTACACACGAGTAAGAGTCTGTGATGAAAACTGCTTTTCAACTAGTCTGAATGGTTCAATTAATTCTGTTCAATCAAGTTATTAAAGGTAACTGATCTAAATATGCATCATTAATCATAATAAAACAGTGATGGTGCTACACTGGGGATAGGGGTGACAAACAATATTTATTATTGATTAACTTGCAGATAGAGAGGCTGGGATAGATGGAACTATGCTGAATAAACTCACAAATGAAGGAATATCATGCAGAATCAACTAGCCTTTGATACACACAGTTGTCAAAATGCCCACCGTGTAATCTACCTTAGGTAAATACAGTGAGTCACGGCTTGAGTCTAACTAAATTAGTTAAAAGGCTCATGTTTTTATTAATGTGTACTTTATTTACACAGCAATAGTCTGGGGCTCAATGAAATATTTGAGCTCGCTCTTTCATAAGAAAAAGAAAAAAACATTAGATGCTAAGAATATTATGCTAGCCTGCTGTGACTGACTTTAAGTGTGGATTTTGAAGATATCATCAGTTTTACTCAGCTAAAGATTGGATGAAGACTAAAACAGTAAAACGGGATATATTCTAAAGTACTCTTTAGGAGGTATAGCACACATGTTTGTTTGATTTTTGTTGTTGTTGATTTTGGCAGCCTGTTTGAAGTTCATGGTGTAATTAATGTGTGACATTTTGTATGTTTGTAGGACTACTGTTTATTTATTCGCTCTGTTTAACCAATGTCTGCTTAAAGTTCTTCTTGACCTGACAGTTTCTGCTGAATTAAGATGAGAGAGAAGAGTGTGAAAAGAGTCATTCAAACCAAGAGAAAAGTGTCATAAGCATATGCTGTAGTGCCCATGAGGGACACTAGAGGGCACTGCATCTAGACATTTGTATCTTTTGGACTCCAATTCCCATGATTCTTTGCTTTCTTAAATGTGCATTGGTTTCTGCTGTGTGCCTTTATATTGTGTGTATTTGATTCTGCCTATTTAAGCAACTTTTTTTGTCTGTCTTCCAGTTTTTGTTACTTCTGTCTTTTGTTGTGAGTCATTGTGTTTTGGTTCCTTTGTTCCTTGTTTAAGTATTTTGCTTAAGTATTTAAGTAAGTTTTGCTTTGATTTCTTGTGTGTACCATGCATTTCTCATGATCACTTGGACTGTTAGTATATGTTCATTAATGCTGCACTTGCATCTTTCTCTTGAAATGTGCTCCCTATGCTATTTCAAACATTAAATAAACACATTTCGTGTAACACCATACAGTATTTTTTCTGAACAAAATCTAAATATGGGATAAATGCAAATTGTGTCTGTAATGTTCAATAAAATATACGCTGCTCAAAAAAAAAAAAATGAAGGGAACAGCTATACAACAAAATGTAAGTGTTCCTTTGTGTATAAATATACATGTATTGTATATTTTTAAAATATATTTTAGGGTGTAGAAAATACATTTCCAATCTTACAGTACAATGATCAAAGTATCCATTACTTATAATGTGTTTGAATGCGTATGTTATTTACCTGTATGTTATAATTATTATACTTAAACTTTAATAATTTATTACAATTATTCATTCATTCATCCTCATTCATTTTCTTCCGGGGCCGGGTCGCGGGGGCAGCAGTCTTAGGAGAGAACCCCAGACTTCCCTCTCCCCAGACACTTCCTCCAGCTCCTCCGGGGGGATCCCGAGGCGTTCCCAGGCCAGCCGAGAGACATAGTCCCTCCAGCGTGTCCTGGGTCTTCCCCGAGGCCTCCTCCCGGTGGGACATGCCTGGAACACCTCCCTAGGTAGGCGTCCAGGAGGCATCCGAAACAGATGCCCGAGCCACCTCAGCTGACTTCTCTCGATGTGGAGGAGCAGCAGCTCTACTCCAAGCTCCTCCCGGGTGACAGAGCTCCTCACCCTATCCCTAAGGGTGCGCCCTGCCACCCTGCAAAGGAAACTCATTTCGGCCGCTTGTATCCGAGATCTTGTTCTTTCGGTCATGACTTAGAGCTCATGACCATAGGTGAGAGTAGGAACGTAGATTGACTGGTAAATCGAAAGCTTTGCCTTTCGGCTCAGCTCCCTCTTCACCACAACGGACCAGTACATCGACCGCATTACTGCTGCCGCTGCACCAATCCGCCTGTCAATCTCACGTTCCATCCTTCCCTCACTCGTGAACAAAACCCCAAGATACTTGAACTCCTCCACCTGGGGTAAGGACTTTCCTCCAACCTGGAGATGGCAGGCCACCTTTTTCCGGTGGAGCACCATGGCCTCGGACTTGGAGGTGCTGATTCTCATCCCAGCCGCGTCACACTCGGCAGCAAACCGCCGCAGTGCATGCTGAAGGTCCATGTTCGATGAAGCCAACAGAACAACATCGTCTGCGAATAACAGAGATGAAATCCTGTGGTCCCTGAACCGGACCCCCTCCAGCCCAAGGCTGCGCCTTGAAATTCTGTCCATAAAAATTATGAACAGAATTGGTGACAAGGGGCAGCCCTGCCGGAGTCCAACATGCACTGGAAACAAGTCTGACTTATTGCCGGCAATGCGAACCAGACTCCTACTTTGTTCATACAGGGACGAGACGGCCCTTCACAGAGCGCCTCTGACCCCATACTCCCAGAGCACCCTCCACAGAATCCCACGAGGGACACGGTCGAATGCCTTCTCCAAGTCCACAAAACACATGTGGACTGGTTGGGCATACTCCCACGAACCCTCGAGCACCCTGGTGAGGGTATAGAGCTGGTCCAATGTACCACGGCCCGGACGAAAACCGCATTGTTCCTCCTGGATCCTAGGTTCAACCATCGGACGGATCCTCCTCTCCAGTACCCTGGCATAGACTTTTCCCGAAAGGCTGAGGAGTGTGATCCCCCTATAGTTGGAGCACACCCTCCGGTCCCCCTTCTTAAGAATGGGAACCACCACCCCAGTTGCCCAGTCCAGAGGTACTGTCCCCGACCGCCATGCGATATTGTAGAGACGTGTCAGCCAAGACAGCCCTACAACATCCAGAGACCTAAGATACACAGGGTGAATCTCATCCACCCCTGCTGCTTTGCCACTGCGGAGCTTAATTTATTACAATTAATGTATCAAATATAGTAATGATACTAATATGTATCAGCGTCTTATATATAATCAAACAACAACAAAACAAGCAAGAATTAGCTCATGTTTATTAATTTGCATGCTCAGTATCTGACTATCAATGTAGTTTCCATGTGATTTTGAAATGAACTGCTAGGTTTTAGAGAACATTAAAGAAAATATATGTTACTTGCTGCAAAATCTATTCTAACCACGTGATTTTAAGATAAGATTAATGGGCAATGCCTTAGTAATACTTAAATATTTTTAAAAGTAAATATTTATTTCTTTATTTAAAGAAATGTATATTTTTAAAGAAGAAAATACTTAAAGAATCCTACAAATGTGTAGTGTACTTACAAAAAAAAAAATCGACATATCTGGTCATAATTAATATTATTGTTTGTGTTAAATAAGTTGTGGAGGACTGTAAATTCTCAATTCTGCCAACTGAATATATTAGAGATGGTGATGAGGATGAATTCTTACAATATGATTTGTAACAAAGCCAAAATCCCTCACAAATGTAAACAAGCAGTCATAGAACTGGTAAGATTTAATACATAAAATGGCAAATAACTCAGGAAACAGTTGTTTTCAATTCTTCAATACACCAGAGGTGCATTTCCCAAACTCGCGGCTGAACTATCATAGTACGATCATACGACACACACACACATGCTTTCTACAACAACCTCTTCTGACTTTCTGACTCCTACACTGTGTTTAACCTGGTAACACTCAACGTTCCCTTCCCGGGAAAGTTTTTATACTTCATTAATTTTCCTATATTTTGCATGCCTTTTTCTCCATATAATTTTTCCATATTCCATAACACCGGTGTATTATATTTTCTCACTTTACTTTGGGACTTCCCCATACTGGCCACTACCAATCTCCTTGGACTTTTTCGGTACCTATTAATCTGTTGGACATCTCCGACAGATTTCGACTTTTCACCTAAAATCGAGAAGTTAAGCTATCCAGCTCCAGTTGCGCACCCCCCAATTTCAACCTCCTTGCGGAAGTAAATCGCACGGCCGCTGATTTCAACCCCCTCCCGTGAGTAAATCACAGTTTGCTAGCTACACGCAAATAAAAGGTCTTGATCTTAGTCAGGTGCCAGGTCTCACCCGCAGAAAGGTCTTGATCCCCGCCTGATGTCAGATCTCACTTATGGATTTACGTTAACGCAAATAAAAGGTCTTGATCTTAGTCAAGCGCCAGGTCTCACTCATTTACAGGTTTGATCTTAGCCAAACGCCAGATCTCACCCGCAGAAAGGTCTTGATCCCCGCCTGATGTCAGAACTCACTTATGGATTTACGCTGCTATCCCACAGAGAAAGATCTGCCAGTATGGTGACGGCCCAAATCACAGTGTAAAATCTTTTTAACTGCCCAATTAAGTACCAACAACTGTTAAATTTACGTTTAGTGATGAACAAAAAGAATTTGTCTCTTACCAGAGAGTTCGGATGCCACTTGAGTTCCTTTTTCCCAGATGTCAGTGGGGTTCCTCTCCGGGCCCGGCGGTTGGTCCCTCAACCCTCAACGTGTGGAGCAGGGCTGTGGCACGAAGTCCCAGGATGATCAGTCACCATCCGCAGGGTCCGAAAAAGTTCCTCCAAGACATCCCACTATTCTGACACCAAATTGTAGTGGCTATTTTCTTTAAGGAGGCTCTCACAGTGGTCAAGAAGACAAATTCTTACCCAAAGTGTCTTTTAAAGTTTTATTCTTTGCAAAGAAGGTCAGACAGTCATACAGCAACGCCGGTTTCTGCAGAATGTGAGACACCGAAACAGAGTGTTCTCTTTTTATCTAGTTTGCTAAGCTCACAAGGTCATGAATGACATACAGAAGGAATCACAGTTACATCAACGCACAAATTTAACCTTTGATTGTCTATATTTCAGTCTTTACCACCACCTGAACATATAGCTTGTTAAATCACCATGGATGTACCCAAATCTTGTCTGGTGATAAACAGATTTTAAACATAAACAGATGTTAAAGTGGTCACGGTTTGTCTAACGTAAACAGTACATCCATGGAGAAATAAAAGAACAGACCTTTATAATTCATTTATAAATGAATTTCCACCACATGTGATTGTCTGTTGTGGTGAAGGAGCTGAGACGAAAGGCAATGTTCTCAATTTAATGCTCAATCTAGCTTTTTACTCTCACCTATGGTCATGACAGAAAGGACAAGATCTCGGATACAACCGGACTCGTTTTACAAAGTGTTATGACCCGCTTGTTTGAGTCGCAACATAAAAGAGAGATGAACCAACAAAATAGCCTGAATGGAAATTATTTATTGTAAAATGTAACTCATAGAACAATAATCAAAGCAACCAACAAATGTCTGGGGATAATAATGAAGATAAAGAACTTGGGATATGAATCACAACAACACTTTAACTACATGATACAAGTAATGCAAATCCATAAGGTTAAAGAGTCAATGAGATGGCAGGTCTTGACATGAGGAGTCCTGAGTAGCCACAGCGTCCTGGGGTAGCTAGCACAACAACTTTTATATACCCACTGATGATTAATGCAGGCATCCAATCAGGATTTACCACATACTCAAATCTGGAGTCTTGGG
>CAIGQQ010024914.1:10090-20577 GCA_903798035.1 Danio albolineatus
TATATATATATATATATATATATATATATAAACAGATTAAATGCAAAAAGATTTATTTTAGTATTAGTACTGTATCTCAAAACCTTATTCTTTGTCATTATCATTACATTATATGTTATATTATATAACATATTATCATTAAGTTATATGTCATTATCATTAACTGCAATAAACAGATATTGCATATTTTTGTCATTGACTTTAGCACAGGTCACAAACGCACACACACACACATTTGTGTAGATGTTTTAATAACTCTTGTTGTTTTAATGAATTGAATTAGCTTTACTCTTTTGTTGGAATTTCCAGCTTGTTTTCAGAATATATGTAGACCAAAATCTCAAATGCTTCTTTAACATTTTTTTTTGTGCATCATGGGTTTGACTCTCCTCTCCACATTTAAACTATGCTTTGTGCCAGCTTGCATTCTTAAAGCCTTCCTTCAGGTCTTCATCCTTTTTTCTAGTAGAGTAAGAACAAGACACGGCATGTGTGCTGCTTACTGTACTTGCTCTTGTATAACTGATAATCTCTCCCTCTAGAAGTGGCTGATTTTACAGCTGTTGAAGTTCTCAAAACATTTATATGCCCCACGGCCCTTTTGAGGACAGACAATGATTTTTCAATGCTGCTCTCTGTTGCTCTGCCCTGAAGTCTTAAGTCAAACATCTGGTTACCAGTGAAACATTAGGATACAAGTGGAGGGCCTCTTTATTAAAATTCTGGGTTTCCTAGTTTCAGAGCAAAACATACCATGATCCCTGTGTTTGTACACTCTCAGAAATAAAGGTACACAAGCTGTCACTGGGGTGATAAATTTGTTTCTAAAAGGTCCATATTAATAACTCAAGGGTACATATTAGTACCTAAAAAGTACAAAAGTGTTCCTCTTAAAATTTTTATGCACTACTATATATTTTTGAGGTACCAATATCGACCCTTTTGAAAAGGTAACACCCCTTAAATAAATACCTTTATTTCTGAGAGTGTAAAGTCCAAATTTTCACTTATTTGATAATTTACAGTATGAGCGGCGTGGTCATTGAGGGTCATTGATCCAAGTCTCGACTGGGCCAGTTGCCATTTCTGTGGGAGTTTGCAGTGTTAGTGTGGGTTTCCTTCGGCTGCTTCATGCAGTTCCAAGAAATGCATGTACTATAAATGAACTGGATTAACTAAATTGGCCATTAATTGGTATGAGTTTGTGTGTGAATGCTAGAGTGTATGGGTGTTTCCCAGTACTGGGTTGTGGCAGGAAGGGTGTTCATTGCATAAAACATATGGCAGAATAGTTGCCGGTTCATTCCACTGTGGCGACCCCTAATAAATAAGTGACTAAGCTGAGGGGAAAATAAATGAACGAATAAAGTGTTATTTTAATATAATCATGACCTATGAAAATCCAGGGCTGAAAAACACTGCTATGGCCCTGCAGAGGTGCAAGGACAGCAAAAGAGATTATAGGCAGAACTGTTTGTATAAAATCCTTTCCTGCAAAGTAAGATCATAAATGCATTAGAATAACTTGACACAATAAGGCATTTATATGTATACATTTAAATATAACACTGAGATATCAACTGAAGAGCAAACTGTTGACTTTCTGATATGTGGTTTCGTAGACGTGTTAAATAGATTCTCTAAAGATTAGTCAGCATATAAGTTTAGGCAAAAGGCAAATTTTTAACCTCATGTTTTGTTAATAACTCTATTATTTACAATGGGTTCTATTCAGACTCCTTCCTCGTTCAGTGCTTCAGGAAGTGTTTTTCTGTTTGAAGCGTAAGATCTGTTTACACAAAAACGAAAGTAAAAGCAGATCGACAAGTTTTGCTTTCCAGTGAAAAGAGAAGCACACAATGTTTGATGGTACTGCTGTATGCTAATGGCAGTTTATACTGACTGAATTCCATGCAGTCCTATTAAGCAAATAAAGTCTGCAGTTGGAAAAATGTGCAAGTAAATACATTTTGTTATAAAAACGTATTAACCTAATAGATTAAAAACATTTAAAAATTAACACAAAATATATATACTCATGCCTTTGTTTATCCACAGTTGTCTAGCAAACAATCACTCCTAAGTGTATGGTACCTGGGTATGGTATGGGATGTGAAAATACCCCCCCATATTAAATATGTTCTCATGGAGCTGTTTTATTGTAAATAAACAGTCAAACGGTCAGTAATATTTTTTTATATTATTGATTTCAAAAGAAAATGTAATAGTATACATTAACAAACAGTTTAGCTTATTAAAATGAGCTATTATAAAGAAATAGAATAGAACGGCACCTGTAATGAAAAGGAAAGGGAATCCTGCCGTTTTTAAATTAATTCAATGTGATTCAGGCCTAAATAAAATGAAAGCACAGAACAGACTCACATTTAAGAGCAAGGGGCAGCCACTAGTGGTTCGGCAGGTTGCGTATAGGGAGGATTGGCTCTTGCCACCCTTCAGAGAAAGACTGAAAATACGGGAGAATATGAGAAAATATCTTTACTGGATGATAGCGGGATAGAACCGTAAAATACGGGAAAATCCCTGGAAAAACGGGAGGGTTGACAGGTATGTGTATGACAGCTCTGAAACAACAATGCTAAAATGACCCATGTCGAAGGAACACTTGTTGAAATAATCAGCAGGCGGCAGTGTTTAGCCTACTTGGTAAAACTGGAATATTATTCAGTCATTCTTTTTCCTTCAGCTTAATCCTTGATTTATCTTTATTCATTCATTCATTCATTTTCTTTTCGGCTTAGTCCCTTTATTAATCTGGGGCCGCCACAGCAGAATGAACCGCCAACTTTTCCAGCATTGGTTTTTTATGCAGCGGAGGCCCTTCCAGCTGCAACCCATCTCTGGGAAACATCCATGCTTACTCATACACTACGGACAATTTAGCATACCCAATTCCAGGTGCTCAACCGGAGCTCCCTGTGTTATGAAGCAGACGGAGAGAGGAGGTAAGTGAAACGTAAAGTGATTTATTTAGACAACATGAAAAACACAAGGACGAGCCAGGAGGATATGGGATATGATGGTCGATAACAGTCCTTAACTATCTTCAGATCGGATGACACACGAGAGGAGGATGGACAACACACACCAGATAACTTGGACGGAGGACAGACAGATGACGACAGGACCACAGACTCGGGGAACCGGATTGACTAGGAGGAAACAGAGAGACTGTAAGTACAGGATACAGAGTTTGTGAGTGTTTGCTTTGCCGAGTGAACACCCAGAGTCCGCTTTCGTGCAAACAAGCCCGGACCCTGGGTGTTGTGAGGACTGGATATTTATGGGTGATCTGTGATGGGAGACAGCTGTGCGTTGATTAAAACTCAGGTGAACGTGCTCTAGGTGAATGAGTGCCGGGAGAGCCTGGCCAATCCGTGACACCCTGAGGAAACCCTCCAACCACGGAGAGAACATGCAAACTCTACACAGAAATGCCAACTGACCCAGGCGAGGCTCGAACCAGCGACCTTCTTGCTACGCCATTGTGGCGCCCCGATACATTATATCAGTTTACAATATTAGGATTGTGTGTGCCCTGAAAACTCCCACAATGCACTGTGACATCAGGGTGCATTGATACGCACTACTGTTTGTGGCCTTAACAGAAGTTTGGAAGTGCCAAATATGAATGTCGAAAAACATCTTCAGAAATGCTGACAATAAGTTTGAGTAAAAATTGTCCCACAAATCTTAATGTCATCATTCCACTAATTGTGCTTTTTTCTGTTATTACCTGTTTCACACATTATTGATCATTCCTACCCATTCTAATTAGTCCTGATCCTAGGAGCCAGTTTTTAGATCAGTTCCTATGCATGCTGTTTTTTACAGTCCCTCTGTTGAGAATATTTTGAGTGAATCACTGAAGTCTGGTCAGTCCAGGAGCACTGGGCTGCGATTGCACACAACAATACTGTGCTGTAATTGTAATTATTGTAGTTGACAGGTCATATGAAGTGAAGGAAGACTGTGCACTGCATACATCACGAAGACATTTTCATGACAAAATTTCCCACCAGACACACGTCATGGTGGAAATAGTGCCATAAAAATTGTGAATGCATTAAATATAAGTTTCAGATTAAACCATTAAAATGGTCAGAGAACAAATTAACAAATTAGCAATTTTTTTGGTTATTTTTTTGTGTCAATCAGCCTTACCAGACTTTGCCCAATTAAAATAAATCAAGACAACGACTGATTAAATTTTCAGTCAGTGGAACAGATTAAATCATTGTATTTGTCCCTGGGGAAATCGGAGGAAAAAAGTTATATTTTTAAAATATCACAGATCTGCATAGTAATTATGAGGTTCTCGCAGGTAACACTTTAGTTCAGGTCACATTCACGGTGTAAACAAACAATTAACTAACACTGCTAGCTCAATAAACTACTATTTAGCTGTTTGTTAGGAAGGTAGAAGTTGGGTTTAGGTTTTGGATAAGATTGGAGATGCAGAAAAAGATCATACTTCATAATGAACAGTTAATATCTTAATAACAGGCAGGTAATAAGTCAGCTATTGATGAGTTAATGTTTGTAATGTTGCCTTTTCTTCCCACAAAACATCAGAAAGCATATGTCTTGAGCCATGGCACTATGTAGTTCAGGGGTGTCCAAACTCAGTCCTGGAGGGGTGTCCAAACTCAGTCCTGCAGATTTTAGCTCCAACTTGCTTCCACACACCTGCAGGGGTGTTTCTAGAAAGCTTTGTAAGAGCTTGATTAGCTGGCCCAGGTGTGTCTGATTTGGGTTGGAACTAAACTTTGCAGGACACCGGCCCTCCAGGACTTAGTTTGGACACCTCTGATGTAGTTGAAGCTAACCATATAAAGAAACCGAAACTTAGATGTCCAAATACATATATTCATTCATTTTCCTTTCGGCTTAGTCCCTTTATTAATCCGGGGTCGCCACAGCGGAATGAACCGCCAACTTATCCAGCATTTGTTTTACGCAGCGGATGCCCTTCCAGCCACAACCCATCTCTGGGAAACACATCCATACATTCTCATTCACACACATACACTACGGACAATTTAGCTTACCCAATTCACCTGTACCGCATGTCTTTGGACTGTGGGGGAAACCGGAGCACCCGGAGGAAACCCACGCAACCACGGGGAGAACATGCAAACTTCACACAGAAATGCCAACTGGCCGAGCCGGGGATCGAACAAGCGACCTTCTTGCTGTGAGGCGAACATGCTACCCACTAGGCCACCGTGGCGCCCAAATACATATAAAACAACAGAAAATTCGAAAATTCAGGAGAGCTTGAGATGCAAAAACATTGTTAACCACCAGAATGGAATCTATAAACATAAAAAGTGTAACCAGAAACAACATTGGGATTGCACACACTGTTTAATTATAAGTTATTGTTGTTGTTTTTTTGTTGTTGTTGTTTTGTTCATTGAGACATACAGATCAAAGTGTAAACTATAAAATACTAACCCATAATCATTGAAATACACTCTAACTGCAATATTGTACATTTAGTGCTATACAAACATTAGAAAATTTGGCTGTGTAAAATATGAAATAGTATAGTGTTATAAATATTATACCACTCAGGGCCGTGCACAGACATTTTGAGGGGCAGTGGCCCAAACCAAAAAAAGGGGCACTAAGTGGGTAGGTTCTTGCTAATACAAATTTTCCAGTTGTTATAAATATTGAAAATTGTTTTTTTTAAATAGATAATTGTTATTTATATTAGATTTCTAGATCTAGATCTATTTCTAGATTTCTAGATTAGAGACATAGATCTCTTTATGTCTGCAGAACAAACCACTGTTGTCCAATGGCTTTCCTCATTTTACTTTAACATAATTCATCTGAAGTTAACACTTTAAATTGCACTTTAGGCTGAATAGTATCTTCGAAAAAACTAGTAAAATGTTATGTAAAATATATTATATAATATTGTCATAATGGCAAAGTCTAGACAAATGTGTTAGAAACTGTTGAAAACAAAATCTGTTAAACAACACTTTTACATATTTGATGCAATACTATTTTTTCTTTAAACTTCACAGGAGGGCTAATCATTTTGTCTTCAGTAGTGTTTCCCTTTATACCTTCTAATGCCCTCTAAAGAAAGTCTGAAATTACTATAGAAATGGGCCACTGCTCAATAAAATGCCATATTCTAGGGACATTTCTAAAAAACAAACAAACATTTGTCATGACCTGTCACTCAAAAGCATCTCGCTATAGTTACTTCATTTATAATGTAGCCAAATTAGATTTCTTGAACACTTTCTAGCTGTAGCCTATAAGCGGTTTATTCTTTAAACATTCACCACCGTTGAACATACAGATGTATATTAAATACTGTACACCCTTTTAAGTAATGAGCTGTTCATCTTCTGTGATTCTGACTTTCTTTTTGTAAAAACAGCGATATTTCAATAGCATCCACTCCCACATTAAAAATACTATAGTAACTTATAGGAATAGTGTTTTTGAACCATTTGCCTGTTATAAAAATAGCCTATTTAAATTTCTATAGCCTAGTTGTTATGGTATCACAGCAACTATAAACATAACCAAATACTGAAAAAACATGTTCAAAAACACTATAATATTTACTATAAGTTACTATAGTATTTTTTCATGAGGTCATTCGTGCCGCGATTAAAACGCGAACGCGATCTCCTCCACTTGTGACGTTTCCAGGCGAGATTCGGGAAGTGTCCGACTTGTGATTAATTTTTTTAAGCCCTTCTCTTACTGCAGCCGCCTGCTCCCGTCTACATTGCAGTCAAAGCGAGGCGCACCTCAAACGCGGGCACACAGATTGTGAGTGACGCTGCGGACTCCGGAGCGGGCGGTAAAATATGGAGTGGATTAACAAAATCAGTGGATGTTTTGCGAAGCGGTAACAGAACAGCCAGGGACGGGGGCACGGACGCGTTTGAGAAGGAGCTAGGGAAGAGGTACAGGCTGAGAGGGGCACCTCAGCCAACGAGGGCAAAGGGGCAGTGGCTCTAGCCCCCGGGCCACCCCCCTGTGCACGGCCCTGATACCACTTACTGTTGACAGTACATTGTTAAAGGCACTTACTTGCTCTATGAACACAAAGTCACAGTACTGTAAAATAAACACATATTAATACATAAAGTACTAGTAAAAAACAACATCTAAATGCATGTTGCATAATTTACAACAGATTTATGTTAAGTTATTGTGACATTAATACAAGCAATTGTGTTTAAAGTCTTTTAATGGATCACCAAAAGTTTTTTTTGTCAAATCCGCAACTCATGAATTTACATGATTACTTAATATAATATGTTATTAAGAGACTGAGCATTTATTAGTACCATTTATTCAGCCTCCCCATATAGGCTGACAGAGCACTTAGAGCCAAAGCTATGGTGCATGATGTCAGAATTAAGTGCTGGAGTGATTTGTGATTAGCTGCAGACGTGAGGCATTAATGTTCTTAGTGTATTTAGTAGTTGAGGAGCCTGGTGTTTCTGTGACAAGTTTTAGATTAGATTTAGATTCAACTTTATTGTCATTAGACATGTACAAGTACAAAGCAACGAAATGCAGTTTAGGTCTAACCAGAAGTGCAATAGCAGCAAGTGCAGAATACAGGTATAAATTATAAGGTGCAGTTATAGAAAAACTATGGTGATATTTACAGATGGATGTACTGTGAACATTATATACAGGTTGACTTGGTTATGAGCCCAGATTTACAATAAATGATTGTACGTACAGGTTGATATAAATAATAAGTGTGCAGATAGATAAACAATTACAAATGTATATGTACAGTGGGTGTGTACATAATTACAAATGTACATGTACAGTGGGTATGTACAGTTCAAATAAATGAATCAGTGCAATGCAGGTTGCTTATTAATAATCAAAAATGTGCAGATAAACATAATTACAAATGTATATGTACAGGGAGTATGTACAGTTCACATAAATGAATCAGTGCAATGTAGGTTGCTTATTAATAATCAAAAGTGTGCAGATAAACATAATTACAGATGTCTATGTACAGTGGGTGTGTACAGTTCAGATAAGTGAGTCAGTGCAATGAATATGTGCAATTCTTTAAGTGTGCAAATGTTCAGTAGTGCAGTGACTGTGAGGAGTATAAGTTATGAGGAGAGTGGGGGGTGTGTGTGGGGGTCAGAAGAGTCAGTGGGGGGCAGAGTTCAAAAGGGAGACAGCTCTGGGGAAAAAGCTGTTCCTCAGTCTGCTGGTTTTTGTCCGAGGAAGCCTGAAGCGCCTGCCGGAAGGCAGGAGAGAAAACAGTCTGTGAGCAGGGTGAGAGGGGTCCTTGAGGATACTACGTGCTCTGCGAAGACTGTGTTTTTCTTGTATGTCCCTGTGATGCGTTGGGCAGTTTTCACCACCCGCTGCAGGGCCTTGCGCTCAGCAACAGAGCAGCTTCCATACCAGACTTTAACACAGTTGGTCAGGATGCTCTCTATTGTGCAGCGGTAGATGTTCACCAGGACGGCTGATGACAGCTGGTTCTTCTTAAGTTGCCTTAAGAAAAATAGGTGCTGGTGAGCCTTCTTGACCAGACTGGAGGTGTTGGTGGTCCAGGAGAGGTCCCTTGAGATGTGGGTCCCCAGGAACTTGAAGGATGAGACAGACTCGACGGCCATCCCATTGATGTTGATGGGATCATGTGAGCCTGTTCGTCCCTTCCTGAAGTCCACAATGAGCTCCTTGGTCTTGGTGGTGTTAAGGAGCAGATTATTGTTGGTGCACCAAGTGGCCAGATGCTGTATCTCCTCCCTATAGGCAGTCTCATCATTGTTGCTAATTAAACCAATCACTGTGGTGTCATCTACAAATTTGATGATGGTGTTGGATCTGTTCATGGGCCTACAGTCGATGGTAAAAAGGGAGTAGAGGAAGGGGCTCAGCACACAGCCCTGAGGTACACCAGTGTTGAGTGTGACGGTGGTGAAGCAGATGTGGCCTGATCTAACATTCTGAGGTCTGTTAGTCAGAAAGTCCATAACCCAGTTGCAGAGAGACGTGTTGATATCCAGCTCTCTAAGTTTGATCAGCAGCTTAGAGGGTATGACAGTGTTGAATGCTGAGCTAAAGTCAACAAACAGCATTCGTGCATAAGTGTTTTTATTGTCCAGGTGTGTGAGTACAGAGTGCAGTGCTATGGAGACTGCATCTTCTGTGCTCCTGTTGCCACGGTAGGCAAACTGATGTGGGTCCAGTGTGGGTGGTAGAGAGTCTTTCAGATGTGTCAGGACCAGCCGCTCAAAGAACTTCATGATGATGGGTGTGAGTGCTACAGGGCGGTAGTCATTCAGGCATGTTGGGCTAGAGTGTTTGGGCACTGGCACGATGGAGGTGGTTTTAAAGCATGTAGGTACAGCTGCTAGGTTAAGGGACAGGTTGAAAATGTCTGTGAATACCCCAGCGAGCTGTTCTGCACATGCTTTGAGGACGCGCCCCGGAATACCGTCTGGTCCAGCAGCCTTACGCACATTGATCCGACTCAGTGCGGTGCAGACTTCTGAGGAGGTGAGTGTGATAGGTGAGTGGTCGATTGAGGAAGTGATCTTGGTGTTGGGTTCTTTATTGTCTCTTTCAAAGCGGGCATAAAAGTCATTTAGCTCGTTCAGGAAGGAGACATCTATGGCTGTGGCTGTGGGTGTGGAATGGCTGGGTTTGTAGTTGCTGATGGCCTGGATGCCCTGCCACATGCGCCGAGGATCAGAGTTGGAAAAGTGCTCCTCTAGCTTTAGCTTGTAGCAGTGCTTGGCCTTTTTGATGCCCCTCTTCAGATTAGCCCTGGAAGTGCTGTAGGCCTGTGTTGCGTGCCTTCAGCAGGAGGCGCACCTCCTTGTTCATCCATGGCTTTTGATTTGGGTATGTGGTGATCTGTTTCTGGGTAGTAACACTGTCTATGGTGGAGTTGATGTGTTCCAGAACAGAGGAAGTGTAACTGTCAATGTCTGTGTGAGAGCCGCGGGTGGCCTGGGATGCAAACATACTCCAGTCTGTGTGTTGAAACCTGTCCTGTAGTGTTGAGTCTACCCTCGCTGGCCACACTTTGATGGTCCTCACTGATGGCTTCACACGGTTGATGAGGGGTGAGTACTTGGGGGTAAGGAACAAAGAAAGGTGATCTGATTGACCCAAGTGGGGGAGGGGGGTCGCCGTGTAGGCGTCAGCCATGTCTGTGTACACCTGGTCCAAAGTTTTGTTTCCCCTGGTGTGACACAAAATGTTTTTATGGAATTTGGGGAGCACTGTCTTTAAGGCCCCGTTTACACTAGTGCGTTTTCGTTTTAAAACGCATAAGTTTTGCTACGGTTACGCCATTCGTCCATACTACGCCGGAGTTTTCGAGGTGCGAAAACGGAGCGTTTTAGAAACGCTGGAGAGGCCGTTTCCATTCTAAAACGTCTCAGTGTGGACGTGGGAAAACGCATACTTTTGAAAACAGAGGC
>CAIGQQ010024917.1:0-14020 GCA_903798035.1 Danio albolineatus
TGTGTGTGTGTGTATCTGTATGTTTGTCTGTTTTACGTAGAGTAGTTCACTGTGTGTAGCTTAATAAACTTGCATTTCATTTTAAGATCCTTGTCGAAGTTTTATGTGTTTCTAAGTTACTGCCTCAGCGATATGGTCTTGCTACCTCGCTTGTGTAAATAGTGAAATCCTACTTATATTATTATCGTTGGCCACGTAATAATATAACATAGATTTGCTAAGGATAAAGTTACGCTGCTTACTTCTATTAGGGTGGACCAATAGATAACGTAAGTGTAAGTGTTAACATATTTCTGACTGTGAGTCAGTCGTCCGAATCTTCTGATTCGAATCCCCGAAAATTAATGTTAATTAATTTGAACTTATGAGCTAATTCTTAAAGTACCGGACATCGTAGATGGTCCAGGCACTACATAGTCAACATCTGGGAACTACCATTTTCTACGATTGTTGATTCACAAGCAATGTTAAACGATTAAAATAATCATATTGTTATTTGTTTGGGAAGTTCAAGTACAAACCTCACTGAGCGACCTTGACAGCATCACTATTCCATAGGTTTTATTTTATTCTTAGGGTGTTTGTTTTGATTTAGATATAATAATAATAATAATAATAACAATAATTATAATCATTATTACTGTTATTATTGTTTTGTTTTGCTCTATTTCCCTCTCTGTTCCTAAAGGGTTCAGTAGCCTTAGAGCTTATAACAGTTTGCGATTAATTTAAATAATTTGATCCACTTTTAATGACATCTGGAAACACATTTTATGTGAGATTTAGAAGTCAATTTAAAGTATTGTTGAATGATTAATTTTAATCATAATTGGTTTTGTTATACTTTACCCATGCTTCACGGAGTATTAATCAACATTGCTGTTTGGAAATTTTAATTTCATTAGCAGCTTAATGAGGTTTGGCTTCCTCAGTCAATAACAATTACTGCTTAAATTTAAATCATAAACGCTCATAAATAATAAAGCATAAGAGTTACTACTTTCGTTCCTTTTACTAATTTGGAATTTAAAATTTCACTTAAATTCCCAAATTCAGCATTGTTTTAATTTCAAGTTAAAGTCAATATTTTTATTTACTCCTGGTATCTATTTGAACTTGTAGTGAATATCTCTTCTGGATTTTGTCTAAACTACCTGACTTAAATTAACCACAACTTTGAGTTCCCATTGCTTTCCTTAGCCAGTTTATGGACACAGTCTCCTCCTCTTTTTGATCCTCGGTTGATGCAATTGGACAGAATAGCCTGTGAGTTGCTGCAACTGAGCCAGTGGCAACACCCAATTAAGTTTATAAGGGCATTATCCTTCAGTTAACAAGACTCAATCAAACTTACCAGTTTCTCATTACTTTGACTACGTAGCTAACTTGATAACCAAATAAACCAACAAGTTGGAGATAGCCACTCGACAGCGCCACCACTTGGTCAATCTGAACTTTCCAACAGAGAAAACTACCCTTTTTGTCTCTTCTGTCTCTACTATCTTCTTTAAACTTGACTGCTGCTGCTGTCTGGGGTATTGTACCTGTCAGAATCACGAAGCAGAGAATGTTAGGAAACATTTGACAAATGTTTGGGGAAACTTGAACACTGTGTTGCTGAAATTAAACTTGCCTGATTCTCACCCTCTTTTCCTCCTCACTGTGGAATCCTACCCATCAAGGCTAAAGCAGGTCGACAAGAAGATAAGCATTGTAGGTTTTTAATTTAACCTGCATTCAGGAACAATTTATTTGGTGTGGTGTCAATCCTATTGATTAAGAAACCAACACTGTTGTTATCACAACTTCCCCTGTTTCAGAGGAAATTTTAATAACAATCACAGTCCTGGTGATTAGAGACCCTAAATTTTTCCTTTTAGATTTAAGGAAGTTAAATCATCTTTCTCTCTAGGAAAGTACAAGCACCAATCTTTACTGTACTCTTTACACTTCTTATCACTTTGCATTTCTCTGTTCTTTAGCTGTTCCAACTGCATGTGTCTACTGATTCTCCCCACAGAGCTTACCAGTTAGACGCACATCCAGCAGACCACAGCCCAGAGAACTACATTCACCTGCCAATTACACACTAGAACATTGGTACACATTTAACTTCTCACTCTTAACATTACACACTGACATTTTTGTTCCTCTTGTTCTGCTGTGTTTTTGCTCTCTTTTCCATTCTCGTCCCATCTCAAGGTCAGTGTCAGAAGGACAGTGTCAGATTGGTTCTAAGCCTCCCCTCACTGCAACAAACATGGCCCGCACTAAAGACCCTGCTAGCCATTGGAAGGACTTAGAAGCATGGCTGAGTGTGATAACAGACAGTTTCCTCCCTATGGCTGCCGAAAACCTGCAGCAGCTGAATCAGGATCAGCTGGATGACAACCTATCTGGCCTGATGTCACAAGACCCAAGCCACAGCTACAGTCACAAAGACCTGGCCAAGATAACGAGAACCTTGAGTCACACTCTCATCGCCAGCTCCAGCACAACCTGACACAGAGACAACGCTGCATTGACCAACTAGAACTGGAGATTCAACAGCAAACTGAACTGTCCGTCGAGATGGAGAAAGAGTTCAAAGAGGAAATAGATAAATTGCGAGAGAACCTAGCTGCTGAAGAATTGGAGCAAGTCAAAGCAGACCACGCTGATGCTACCAACAAGCTTGAAGATGCAGAACAGCTACTGGAAGAAGTAAAGGTTGAAGCAAGAGACCAAAAAGCCAAAAACAGCTCTTGAAACTCACCTAGATGAAGCGAGACACGAAGTTGATCAACTAACCCAGGAACTGGACTACTTCAAAGAGGAGTCTGCCAGTGTTAAAGATTAACTTAAGCATGCCTACAAACTGCAACGTGAACCCACCAAGGAGAGATATGCACTAGCCTCACCCCTGCCAAGTAGGAAAGGATCCCCTGTCCCCGGACTCACAGATAGTGAGAAAGATGAGGAACCCAGGCGGAGACGCTCGCCAGCTCCGTCTGCAGTGCCTGACCTCACCCCAAAGCGACGAGAGCCTGCGACAGTCAGTCACAGCTCAGCGCGCAGCATGGATCTCAAAGACCTCGATAAGCTGGCCAGTTCACCCAAAGTGCGCCAGGTGGTCAGGAAATCCACACCTATCTGCAAGACATTGATTTCCACCTGGAAATGAGACCCAATGTCTCAGACAAAGATAGACTTTACTTACTTCGAGCGACGTCCAGTCCTGAAGTACGCAGCTTCCTGGACCAACAGCCAGCTCACACAAAGAATGATTATCTCCTACTCCAAGAAGCTCTCATCAAAGAATTTGCTGATCCCGAATTGGAGAAAGGACTAGTGGCTGCACTTGAGACAAAGCAGGGCCGCAACGAGCCCCCCTCAAGCATATTACAGCCGACTCAGACAAGCCTACTTCGGAACTCGGAATGAACCTGAAATGGAAGAGGATCTGAACTTTAAGATTTTATTCCTACAAAACCTCCATCCTGCTGTAAGCCACCATCTGGGAGTCCTTGCATGCCCACGAACAATGACTGTGCAGCAGTTACGGGATTTGGCACATAAAGCCTATGGTAAACAAAGGATGGCTACTGAAAAGAGCACCAAAACCACCTCTATTCTGGCTGTTGAAACCCAAAGTCCAGCACTGGCACTAGAGGGTGCCCAACGTCCAGATAAACCCAAGCAGTCTGCTCAAGAAGGGAAGACCTACGCACCCCGCAGACAACGAGACCCCCATGCTGACGCTGGACCTAGACAGAGGAACGGTCGCTATGAGGGACCCTCTGGACGACAACGCTCCCCCGAACGTCACTGGGAGAGGTCGTGGACTCAATCCACTTCATTCGGTAATCAAAGGAGAAAAACTTCGTCACAGTCCAACGGTGTCTCCAAGGGATGACGACAAAACCCTGGATCAATAAGCCCAAGGAATCGACGAAAGCGCTCAGCCCGATTCTCCACTGACCGAACTCAACCTCAATCCCAACAAGACGAAACTACTCCATCTGGCTTTGACCCTCAAGAAATTATGAGAATGATGATGAGAGAATTCTTTCAACACAAGGAACATGACAGGAAGGGGGAAAAGGATAAACAGGATTCAGTCTGACTAGCCGTCGAACAAAGAAGCAGCGACCACCTGAACCAACAGACCCCTGAGAATAGCACTGTATCCCCTCACTCTCAAAGAGCCATACCTGCAACTACCTCAAGTGAAACAGGAAACATAATTGAACTTCCAGCTACAGAGTTAAGCACTAACTCCACAGCTACTACAGCAGCTCATGGCAGCACCCCACAAACGCCTGCAGATGAACTGCCACAAATTCCTAAAAATGCCATTCTGGTCGTCTGCCGCTCCACCGACGAACCTCAAGCCAGCCCTGAAACCCTGCCTGTCCCATGCCAAACTTCTGTCCCTCAACTATTGGGTGACCTAATCGAAAGAGGCGTAGCAAAGAAATTCTACTTGTCCATCATCATCGAACGCCAAGTCAGATTCGAAGCTCTCGTGGACACAAGAGCTGACATCACCCTAATGTCAATGGAACTCCTCGAAGAAGTCCAAGAAAGAGCCAAGAGAACCAACAGAACTCTCAGACTTCAAAGGTGTGAATTGGACCTCCCAGCCTACTCCCACACTGGCCTGCAGCTGAAACAGCTCGCCCCAGTCCACCTAACAGTGGGACCAATGAGCCTCGTTCACCCAGTGTACGTGTCACCACTCAACACGTACCCCCTCCTCATAGGAAAAGATCTGCTGAACCGATTCGAAACTCTCATCGACTTCAAGCAGCTAAAGATGTGGACTCAAGTCCGGGAGCCACTGCCCTTTCAGCCAGTTTGCTCCAACGAGCCACAGTGTCAAGCTACAAGCACTGACCCCACATCACTGACTAATGGTGCAACTTTCAGCAGTAAGAATGAAGACCCTTTCCTCTGCTCACTGCACGCTCCTGACTCTGACTCCAGCCCCATTCAAATCAAGACTGAAATAGACATTCAAGACACCTTGGTGTCTAATGCAGCCCTAGCACTGTGGGCAGAGAACTCAGCTGTCAGTCTGAAACTCTTTTAAGCCTTAAAACAAAGACACCAGACTCTGCTACATGTCGCAAAACACAGCCGCTTCCCCCTCAGTCCCTGTTCGACAGTCATGGCCACGTCCAAGATGATCTGCGCCGTGGACATCCGATGGAACAATAGACTGCTGAGTCACCACTTCCTCGTTGTCCCGAACCTGCCTCATGACATCTACATCGGAGCAGACATCCTAGTTCGACTCAATGCCTGTGTGGACAGGATCAACAATGTAGTGTGGGCCCCTCTGTCGAACCAACTGACCACGTCAGTCAATTTGAACTCCCTTCGATCTGGTCAAACCATACCAGATGCATGTGCCATGATCAATGAGAGAGAAGTCACAATACCTGCATACAGTGAGAGTGTCAGTGTTCGCCTCAACATGCGACCCGGCCAAACTCTCAACAGTAAGCTAGCATTCTTCCAACCATCCAGGACCTGCCTGAAACTGGGCCTGACCATGGAAGCCACCCCTCTTATTGATGCTTCGTCACGCGCTGTGTACATACTGTTCAACAACTGCACAGCCAAAAACATCACGGTTCCTAAAACCAGTCACCTAGGATGGCTCATCAACAAGGCGTTTCATGACTTCGACCTCATGGTACCTGTCATAGGCCCATACCAGCCCAATCACTGCCTGACGAAGACAATGACACAGTGATGTTTACACGACCACATGGAAACATCACCATAACTTCCGTCCTGCCAGTGTCCCGGGAAAGTGTATGCCTGACGGATGACACCCACCTCACGGTCTACGCAGTCTCCACACAGCCTGCCACGGAAATACCTAAGCCGATTACCATCCAAACCCAAAGTCCCTCAAATGACTCAATCGAAGAACCTTATGCTGGATTCGAGGCACAGCTCCAACAGATCCCTAGTGAGGCTGACGCCCTCCACAAGTGGATCGCCAAGGACTCAAAGAAGTTTTGTACAAGTACAAAGACTCCTATGCCAAAGACTCCCTGGACTGTGGCCTAACCAACATCCACACCGTGCGCATACCAACTCACCCAAATGCGCCACCCACCTTTGTGAGACAATATAAAATCCCAATTGCCTCATACGAGCCAGTGCAAGAAATCATCGACTCCATGTTGACCAAGGGGGTAATTTTCCCTGTAACGGCACATACTCTGCTCTAATATGGCCAGTGCTAAAACCCAACGGGAAATGGCGACCTACTATCGACTACCGCAAGTTGAACCAGCAGGTGCCCCTGTTACGGTGGTCTATGACTCAGTTGGACCAGGAAATCCCCAAAATCAAAGGCTCAACGATCCTCTCAACACTAGATGTCGCCTCCAGATTCTGGACAATCCCAGTCCACCCTGATGACCAACACAAGCTGGCATTCACCTTTGGCAATCAGCAATCCACCTTCACACGGTGCCCTTTCGGCTATGCTAACTCACCGGCAGAATTCAACATCTTTCTGAACAAAGCATGCCCTGATGCCAGAGCCAGAGGTACTCTTGTCTATGTCGATGATGTTCTCCTGAAAAGCTCGAAGATAGATGATCACCTCAAGGAAATTGATCACATCCTGAACCAGCTGACAACCGCAGGAGCAAAGATTGCCCTACACAAGGGACAATGGTGTAAAACCAAAGTGAATTACGTTGGCCTGCTTGTTGGACGAAATGGCATTGAACCGCAGTCTAGCCGTACCCAGGCAATCCAAAGCATTAAAACACCCATCAACGTGTCTGAGTTAAGAAGCTTTTTGGGAGTATGCAATTACTCACGACAGTTCATCGAAGGCTACGCAGACATTGCACGACCACTAACCTCCCTCCTGAAAAAGGATGAACCTTTTGTGTGGGCTGAAGCTCAAGACGAAGCTATGAGCGCACTCAAACAATCCCTGTGCTCTGCTCCATGCCTAGCCTACCCAGACCCAAGGAAGGAATTCTACATGGATGCAGGCTTCTCCAAGCATTGCCACAGTGCAGGGCTATACCAGCTCCACGACAAAGATAAGCGAGTGGTCGCCTATGCCAGCAAAACCCTGCTTCCCCCAGAGTGCAAATACTCAGACTGTGAAAAAGCTTTGCTGTGCACTGTGTGGGCCATCCAGCGCTTCTCCAACTACACCAGCCAGTTACCTTCCTAAACAGCCAATGAATCAGAGACGGCGTGGTAACTAATGCACGTATAGCCGCCTGGCTAATGGCACTTCAAGGACGGGACGTTGAGGCAAGATATGCTCAAAACCACAAATCGTCCCTAGGAAATGGGCTAGCAACCTGCCAGAACTGCTCGACTGACACGCTGTGCACCTCAGCAGAGCCCAAAGATCCAGTACCCCCACAACTGACGAATCACAGATACTTTGAGGAGAACGTATGTGAAGGAATGACCACTGCATATGTTGATGGCTGCTCATACAATCACCAGGGCAACTTGAAAGCTGGAGCGGGTGTGGTCTGGCTCAACGACGACCCCTGCCCACCACAACAATTCAAACTAGGCCCTCACTCATCACAATATGCAGAAATCGCAGCTGTCCTCATCACCTTACAACTAGCATCATCTCACAATGTCAGAGAACTCCTTATCTGCACTGATTCAAATTATGCACGGTTGAGCTTCACATGCCACAGAGTGGGATGGAAACAAAATGGCTTTAAGACAGCTAATAACAAACCTGTCAAGCACCAAGAACTCTTCCAGTCATGCGACTCTATTGTTACCAAATACGACATGCTCGTTTATTTGAAAAAGGTCCATGGACATTCACGCCAACCAGGGCAGGATAAAGACTTCAATGACCAAATGGACGCCCTCGCCAAAGCAGGCGCATTTACATGGAGAGCCGTGGACATTTCAGCCCCTACCCACCCAGCCAACCCGGAGGTGTCAGCCATCACCCGCCGACAGCACGCCTCTGCTGTGTACAGCCCCGCCTCCTCCCAACTTGCTCTCTCACCACAGTTTGCTGCCGCTGATCTTGTCACCTTTCAAACTTTGGATCCAGTACTGCAAACTATGATCACTCACATCTCCAACCTTGTGGCTAGTCCACTATCAGCCTCTGACCTGGCCAAGTCCTCTGAGCTTCATCACCTCAATTCAATCAAGCACCTGCTGCATCTCACTGACGGCATACTCACATATGTCCCCGAAGTACTCACTCAACCACGGCTCGTCATACCTCATGGCCAGAGGGGGATGATGCTGATGTACGCCCACGATGCACCATGCGCAGGACATCATGGTGCCAAAGCCACCTATGAAATGCTCAAACAGGTAGCATATTGGCCTGGCATGCAACAGGATGTAGGAGAGTATGTAAAAGAATGCCTTGTTTGTTGCCAATTTCAACCAGCAAACCCAAACTACCAAGCACCATTGCAAAGGAAAGGAATGACCTTCCCATGGTCTGACCTCCAAACCGATTGGGTAGGACCTCTCAAGTACTTCCTGACACTAGTCTGCGAATTCACGAAATGGGTTGAATGTCTACCAGCCCCCAATGGTACAGCAGAAACTACAGCCTGTCTGCTAATGAACCACATCTTCTTAAGATTCGGACTGCCTTTTGGGGTCAACTCTGACCGAGGAACCCACTTTACAGCCAAAGTCATGCAGGAGGCATGGAAACTTCTGGGAATTCAAGCCAAGCTTCATATAAGCCACCACCCAATCTCCTCTGGTCAAGTGGAACGAACCAACAGGACAGTGGTCAGCATGTTGAAAAGGTATGTGTCTGCCAACCAAAAGGACTGGGACATTAAGCTCCCTCTTGTACTGATGGCAATCAGGGCCACCCCTCATTGCTCTACTGGGATAACCCCATTCGAGATGATGACGGGACGACAGATGACACTCCCGTTACACCTGCTGTACCAGCCAGGCGACATGAATCTCGTCACTGCCTATACCACTCACCAGTACCTGGAAGAACTGCATCAGCACCTAAGGTCAACTTTCGCCTTCGCACAGCAACAACTCCAAAAGAGTGTGGAAGGACGCAGGGCCTACTACGACAAAAAGGCCTCATACCAGGAATTCAATGTCGGAGACAAAGTGTGGTATTACAGCTTCGCCCCACCACGACAGAACACTCCACACCGTCTGTCCAAGAAGTTCCTGCCTCACCGGACTGGACCTCATGAGATCGTTGACAAACTCTCACCGGTGGCCTACCGGATCAAAATCAGGCAAGGGCACAGCGACCCCATAGAAACCAGATCAAGAAGCACTGGGGTCCCAGCCAACCAGAAATGGGGGAGGACCAAAACCACTGACACTGACCAACTGTCCTACCCTCCACACTATATTAACATAACTTCAGACAATCTAGGGAACTCCTAGTCAACCATGCTAAACATAACACTAATGCCTTCTCCTCCACAGATGATTGGCCTCGCCGTTCTGATCTTGCGTAATGGGGGTCACGCCCCAGCCAGAAGTCGCGTCCCCGGGACCAGCATCGAGGATAGTACTCCGCGAACAACCGGGGTTACTGATAAGAAACTGTAAAACTCACACCCAAAAGGTGTACGTCCGACTTAATCTCCGCGAAGTTGTCAGAGCTCACTACACTCCCACAGCCTCCCAAACCACCTGGGCCGGTAGTCGTTGGACCCAGGAAATTCTTGCTCACGCCCAAGCAGATGTTAAACACATGCTGCACCAATTGCAGAAAATGACGGTAACCCAAGCTGAGCTTAGTGGGTACCACCGGCGTCCCAAACATTTTTTGGGCGCCTTGTTGGGGGCTGCTGCAGCTGTAAGAACTCTGTTCAACATTGGCATGAACACAGTTAATGCCGTAAATTTGGCCACAGTAAGGCGGCATGTGGGTGAAATTCAGGCCGAAATACCTGAAATCCGCCAACAACTCGCAGTCCAGAGCCGTGCCTTACAGACTTTTGGAAAATCGCTAAACGGAACCATTACAGTCCTTAACACGCATAGCAGTCTCTTAAACCAAACAATCAAATCCATTAACAAGCTATTCTCGGTTATTCAAAGCGATTTAGCTCAAACGCAGCTGTTGACCACTCTCATGTCTGACATGCTACGAGAAGTGAGCTCTTCGGTCGATAATTTGGCTATGGGTAGAATTCCACATTTTCTGATACCTCTAAGTCTAGTGCAAAACGTCCTGACTTCTGCCACCACGGGCCCCACTAGCCCTATCCAAGCGCACCTAGCTTTCTCTCTGGGCAGTGCTATTCCCTTATACTATTCCCTTTTATTCCCTAACCTAAAAATGTGCACTCTTACCAAAGAGATACATTATCTGTGCCCTAGTAAGCCCTTCGTCCGTGACAACACTGATGGCATCTGCGGCCTAGAATTGGTTAGACCTGATACCAGCTGTCCTGCCGAAGCTATGCCACAGTCCCAAGTCGAAGCAACCCAAGCTGAACTTGTCGGTAGCCGATGGTTAGTTAACACCCCTGTACGTACCGCTACACTTACATGCGATCAGCACGACACCGCTACTCGCATTAACCTTCCCGATCAAACTTTGTGGATCACTGTCCTTAAGGGCTCGATCCCTCATATCATATCGATGATTTGGCCTTATACCATCTTCCCGAGGACGAGTATCAGACTGAACTCGAAATCTCACCGTTTTTCACGCAACATTCCTTTACCCTTGATCCTGAATTGGAAGAAAGGATCAAGGAGGAAGGAACACAATTATTTGATTTGACCCCAGTCGACGACGCATTGGAGGCCATTGCACGCTTTCCAGCCCTTGGCTCTCCAATCATTCGGTCTTGGTCGGCCGCCGATACGGCTCTGTGCTTTTCTAGTATTGTAGGCTACGTTGTCACTTTGACGCTCGCCTATCTCATTCACAGGAGAATGACTGCCATCCGAGATGCATGTAACAAATGCACACCTGGCACCCGTCGCATTTTCCGACGTGATGAGGACAGAGAACCCAAGAATTCGTTAACTCTAATCGAGTTGCCTCCGGCATCGCCCGCCGTCCTCACTGATTACAATTAGCCGAATTAATTGATCGTCGCAACTGTTGTAAAAAAATCAAAATGGGCCAAAAGAGAGAAGAGAACCCCCAGACCAGGAGACTCGAAAACAAGCAGAATCCTTTTATTGAGACGTGTTGGTTAATCTGCAGTCATACAGCGTCTTCAAGAAGTCCATGCGTCTACAGAGCCTACTGGAAGGTCTGCAGTCTGCGAGTTTTATCACGAGTCTAGATTGAGACAAAGATTTCCTGTCTATATTGTCTTCTTAGGAGGAGGGGAGATTGCTAAGCAAAGGATGCAAATTAAGTATGGGAGTCAGCATGAAAAACCAGCATATAGGTGTTAGAATCCTGCCCAGCTCCTGGCCACATGAGTTCTTTGATCAACTAAAGACAAAAGGCAGAGTCGTTGAGACCATTTGCATTACTCTGGCTCAGGCAGTGGTCAGGGAGACAAAGGTTTTAATGTCCCTCATGGCCTGGCTGTTAATGAAATTATATGATTAAAAACCAATGAGTATAACTTTTCAGTTATATGTAGATTATTGTTAATTTGAAATTAGATTATATAAATTTATATTCCCACACAACCCTTATCGAGGTTCCCCTTTACTGTGTAAGAACTCACTGCAGAGGATGTGCAGAACTTTTAAAACCCGTCCAAATCAGGCTGTTCGAATCAGGCCTGCAAATTAGGCACACCGTGCCTCACATAACAGAACAGAGGATCCTTATTTCGAATCTTACTTGTGCCAGATGTTCGGAAGACCCTGCGGCTAACTTCGTTAATTATTAAGTCTAAAACAAAGGCATTTCACAGGAATTTTCAGCGGGCTGTGTCACGAGACTGTTTTAATGACTCACTGATCATGTGCTCGCCTCGGGGGCATTCTCTTTGCCACCCAGAGAGAGACCAGAGATCTGGATTTTTAATCCATACATGAAATTGAAGACAATCTCTTGAAATATTGAAACGAAGGCAGATGCATCTTTTGAAATAATATGCTATAGGTTTTCCTCATATGTTGTGTGTGTTCCAGCCAACTAGGTTAGTCAATGTGTTGTTTTAACCCTTAAAAGTTATTTGTGTGTCTGAAATGTTTAGTGTTTGGTATTAAACTGAAGCTAGCGACATTTGCGATACAGAGACGTAAATGAAAAACTAGTATTCATTTTGTAACATTTGATATAAGAGTTACAAACTTACAAGGGATTTTACCACGTGAAACCCACATGCATTCTCTGTTAATCATTGACCTTTACTACATGATGTGGGGCGTGTACCCACTCCTCATGGTCACTGCTCATTGGAAGATGGAGCCACAGGGATGGACCAGACCAGGTTGCTTAAAACCGCCCTGCAACCGTAAAATCTTTGCTTTTTGCTTCAAGCTCGCTCCTGCCAGCTGTGCACTCTGCCCCCTCTCGCCTGCACGGACACCGCACCGCCACGCGATTGGGTCACCACGAACTTTCATGCAACCTAGTTTTCAGAACCGCTGAAACCACACGAACTTCCGCAAGCCGACTCTCTTCAGAGTCTGCGTCACCTCGGTAACCCAGAACAACAGCCAATCACGAGGGAGTGAGCCCAAAAGACGTCACCGAAGCAAGTCACCACTCAATCAGGACCGACGTGCTTCACAAGCCCAAGTCAGCGAGGGAGATTCAAGATTTTCTTCAGCAAAATCGTAAGTAACATGAATTAACGTTGTCTCTAACTGATCTGGTGCTGATTAATCTTAAGCAGTTAAAGATAAGCTCAATCTCTGCTTTTGTGGTTTCTCAGGTGTGATTCTAAGATCTAGTCAGAAGTACTAGAATTGATTTGGGTCTGTTGTCAACTCATTTTGCATCCTCTGAACTGACTCTGTGTGTATGTGTGAATGTGTGTGTGCGTTTGTTTGTTGTTTGCTTATTACGTAGTTAGTTTCATGTATCGTAGTGTAGCTCAATAAATCTTTGTTCTCATTTTGTACGAACTGTGTTATAGTTTATGTGCTTATCAATCATTGTCTCGAGCTGTAGATTTTGTTACCTTGCTAAAAGTTAAACCAATACTGTGTTGTGTTATTATCGTTGGCCACGTAAATAATATGGTGACACGCAATCTCTTCTATTCGCTGGGCGAATGGTAGATAAAGTGTGAGTCTTTTAATCTGATTCGATCTGACTCTATTGAGTCGAATCAATGATTCGAATCCTCAAGATCCGATTCATTGAAATGAGCTAATAAATCCCTTATCTGTCTATTTAATGTAGCTTGGACCCCTACAACTGTCAAGTGTTCCTAACCTGGTTATGCCAATTTGTCTAACACCTTCACCAAAATTCAGTCTGTAATGGAAATGTTGTTTGTGCCTTGTGTGTGTTTGTTCTTTCTTCTGACTGCCTATTGTTCCAGTGTCTGCTGATGTTTGCTTCAAAAAACATCACCAGCCAAATGGGGGAGATGTAGTGACTAAGCCACGTTTTACGCTGAATCCATAATCATCATAAACAAGCCTCGTGGAGCCCACTCCGTCTCCTTCGTAATTAGGAATTGCCTGAAGCTAATTCCAATACACACGCGTCTTTCCCCCTTTATAAAACAAAGGACGTGTTCTTACCCTAGTTACTAATTGACTTCTTATCTGTGCTGATTCGACCATCTGCTTTTCACATGACTATGATAATTGAATTCTACACCCAACGCAAGAAAGAAGCGTTTGTGTATCTCCGGGGAAAACGTCCCCCACCTCTTTTCCTGTGCCGGGATAAGAGAACCCTGTGATTGTCCTTAGACAAAAGGCCCGCGTGATTTTTCGGACATTTCACGTTTAAAAAGAGTGTTTTGCTTTAATTTTTTATTGCTAATAGCTGTGTATGTTTTGCTATGCATGTAAGCATGTGTATTCACTATAATTGTGTCTATAAACGAAGTGTTGTAGCATGTGTAACGCACGTAATTAACTGTATTTGATAAGGGCTATAATGTTT
>CAIGQQ010024918.1:0-17795 GCA_903798035.1 Danio albolineatus
ATAACAATAACAATACACTTTAAATTAATTCTCTGTTTATGGTTGGATTTTGATTCATTTTTGGGTGAAATATACATATAGTATATAGTACAGATATCCCTTTAAGTGATTTTGAACATGTCATAGTTTTTAGTTGCCACGAGAAGCTGGTTTAAGTATTTCAGAAATGCTGGTCTGGAGTTTTTGCTCCAGAAAAAAAGTGAAAATATCCAGAAAGTTTGGACATAAGTGCATCGTTGTTAATGTCAGACAGGGACCAGAAGGTTCAAACTGATATAAAAGAAACATAAACTCATTATAACCAACACTTGCTAAAGAGCATTTCTGTATACACACATGGTCAAACAATAAAGTTGAAGAGATACAGCAGGTGAAGACACTCATTTTCGTCTACTACTTTGTCTACTATAGTCATCTACTAAGCAAAGCATCAGCTGTAGAGCAGTGAGAAGCAGGACCATTAACAAAGCCGCTATTTGGAAACCTGTGATGGGATTTTACTGCAGTGATTGATATGCTTCTGGAATGTTATTTGCTTGGCAACAATTATTTGACACAGACATATGCAGCATGTGGATTTTTATTTCTTGAGCAACATATCCTATGGTCATATTTCAGGATGACAAGGCAAAGAATCAACTTACCTAAACTCCATTGGATAATTTTCAGATGGGCTAAAGTAGATTTTACAGAGAGGTTCTAATTTGGGCCAGATAGTGACCATCTTTACCTTTGAAGTGTACATGCATGGCTTTGTGTTCGGCAACCTTGCGATATCACAAAGTTTATTTCCATCAGGTTGTGTTCATTTTTGGCCAATCTCCAATATCTAAGATCTATCTACACCAGACCTACAGACAGCATATTATTACAAATAAATGAATCAAAGTGACTCTGTCTACAACTCTTCTGTGCAATAAAACATTGTGTTATGATCCTACAGACACATAGTGAGACAGTAATATGGTGTGAAAACTGATGATGGGCCATCGTATTAATAAGAGAATGCACGGTAGAATGAATATTAATAATTCTTGTTTATTTCAATTTTGCACAGTCCAAAAAGAAACCAATGATTCAAGCACAGAATTAAAAAGTGAGCAAAAGAAGCCCCTTTTATAAACCTAATACACATTTGTCGTCCTGAATTTAGTTTTTCTCTAAATTCCTAAATAAACCTGATTGTGGCACAACAACTAGGCAACTACAGAGAGCAGCAGCGATTATATTGTAACATGTGGCTGATATTTGAACTGCATTTATGATTGTAAAATATCTAAAATGGATTAAAAAAAAGAGAGAATCGAAAAACATATTGTGCTGACTAAGAGTTATGTGTCTCTACAGTGCTTTCTGTGGCCTAAAAGGATTCAGCATCATCCAGATAGTCGTCTACTAAACGAAGCATCTGCTGTAAAGCAGTGAGAAGCAGGACGTCACAGTTGAGCTCCAGCTCCAGCTCCTGACTGTAGTTCTTCACCGGTAAAACACAACACACCGGCACACCCAACCGAGAGCTCACCTCCTGCATCTGCACACACACACACACCCAATCATCTCCTGTCCAGTCCTATGAGAACAGCTCATGTTCTTATGTCTCACCTTTGACTTGATGTAGGAACTGAGATATATTTTGTAAAGGTCTTTCTCCACATGAGGACAAGCTTCATCTACTTTTGTCATCACGACCATTTGAGGAATGTCTGAAAGAAAATTAATACAATCTTTCAGCTGGCAGCAAGTAAATTAAGCTTTGAAATAACACTGATGATTTTACCGTGCTTACCTAGTGAGTTTATTTTTTCCTCTAGTTTGTCGGACATGAGGGAGATTTTGCTGGCGTCGATCACGTACACCACACAGTGGATCTTCTCCTGGAGAGACGCAGGTCTGGAGGACTTTTGCTCATTAGGTTCAAATGGTGCTCCGGGGTTGAACTGAATCAGGAGGATTTAGCATCAAATAAAGCAATAAATGCCAATAATCTGTGGGTTACAGTGAATTTATAACCTGCTTTAACCCCTTAGCTGTTATTATACATAGTTAATAAAAACTTAGCAACCACATGGAAAACCCTAGCAAATGACCAGAAACATGCTAATCCATACTAAAAATATGCTAATCTATATGTACTTATTTATCTATGCCAACTACTTAAATTATTTACACTTTAAAACTACTTGAAAGTTTCAGGCTAGGCTTCCTGAAGCCACCATAAAGTTTGTGTACGAACCTTACTTTTCTAGTTAGTTATAAAATAGATCAGTGGTTCTCAAACTGTGGTACGCGTACCACTTGTGGTACGCAGGCTTTCGTCTAGTGGTACGCGGCAAGAGTCGCTAAATAATAAAATATTAAAATTAACCCTTTTTTTAACCCTTTGACGCGTCCGATAACACGCACATCAGATAGCATTGGCTGTTTCCTAAAGCGTATGATTACACCGTTGTGCCAAAATGTTTACTTTAGTCCATCGCGTCATCAGATGTTAAAAAATCTGTTTGGCGCTGAGGATGAGGACGAGGCGCGCGGCGCTTCCAGTGTGTGCGGTGCGGAGCAGACACACGCGCCCCAGAGAAGCCCTTCTGAGACTAGTCCTGCAAAATTCAGGAAGTTCCCCATGCTGCATCATTGGTAAAATAATTATTACGAACGTGTTTAAATGAGTGCTCGTAGTTTGTGTAAAATAATGCGTGCTTTCGATATATAATGTTATTTGTTTGTAAAGCAGCGTGGCTTTCGGTTTAGTTTGTTACCTCAGATTTAAGCAAATTAATTTGGATGTGATTCAAATCGTGCGAGACACAGAACAGGCTCAAGTAACTTTTCCATGCTTGAAGCTTAGAGGTAGAATATAATTTAAGTTACTCTCTGCGTACACAGACGGATGGACAGCGAACTGTACCCGAGTCTGCATGAAAAAAGTGGTCAGTGTGCGGTTAACGCGAATCTCGTGATCTCATTCGCACCAAATCACGGAAATACTGCACGTATGAATTGGTCAAGCACTGTATATATGCATTTAATCACTCGCTTTTCTGACACACACAGGCCTACTGTAAATGACGAGCAGTAAGCAGAGCTAATTTCTAATTTAAATATGTAATTCCAAATCATATCAAAATACAAATTAATCTTTAGATATCAAAGATATACAAATATGTAATCTGTACATACAAAATATATCTCAAAATGTATTAAAAAAGTGTATATATATTTATGTAACAGCCATTATTCATCTGGTCCAAGCAACATTTCTAGGTTTGGATGAATAGGCTCCTGCAGCAGTTTTCTTTTTTTACTTTAAGAACAGTGCCTTTTTAAACTAACTTCTAAAAGCACATTTAAATTTAAACTGTAAATTTTTTTGTCTGCAAGCACAGTTAATGTTTAAACTATTTATAATGTTTAAAGTGGCTGACAATAATACATATTTTTAATATGTAAATATGTATTTTTAAACTATCTGCCTCGTTTTTGAACTGTACAGTGCTGTAGCTGCTTAATTATGCCTACTACGCTACTGTATTTCATTAACGGTCATATGGTGGTACTTGGAGAGACAATTTTTTTCCGAGGTGGTACCTGGTGAAAAAAGTTTGAGAACCACTGAAATAGATATACCACATACACAGCAAGGTATATCTTTTATACATGTACATATCAGCTTACACAACAGCATTCAACACCGCTCAAGCAGTTAAGGCCCTGGTGTATTTCAAACCAAATTGAAGAATGAACTAAAATCATGTAATTTCAAACTAAGTTTGGCAGAAATGAAGTTTTCTTTAGTTAATTTCGCAGTTTGAAAAACCTCACCAAATCAAACTTTAGTGGGAGTTCATTTTGGCTCCTAAACAAACACCTTTAAAGGGTCATGAAACCCCAAAACACATTTTTTTGAGCTGTTGACAGTCATATATGTGTCCCGCGCTGCTATAAACACTATGAGGACACATATATTTGGCTAAAGAGTGAAAATTGGTTGTTTTTACGTTATTTCGAGCAAATTCGTTCTTCCGGTTTGAAACGAATTTTTGAAGATTTCGATGAGATCCATGCGTGTATTCCAGCGTGGGGAGTGGACGTCTGTACCTGCAAGTGCATCGTGAAGTCTGTGAGTGTGCGGCATTAAGTCATGAGATAGACTTGGTTCAAACCAATCAGTGCGCTCTATTGTGTATGCGGTGCAACTTAATTAATATGCATGATCGCTTCGTGGATTGTCTGTACCTGTTGCAGTGTTCAGACGGAAGAGACGGCTGTGTTGCCAAAACAAGCGGAAGAAGAAGAATTGTTTCGAGTCACAGGTCTCCAGTGTTGTGTTTATGTGCTGCAACGAAGGTTTTGTTTTCATTTCCCCGCTATGAGAGTGCAGCTGGACTCACGCGTGCGTAGCAGAAATGCGTTTGTAAGGAACTTTTTTTTTCACCGAGAGATTTTCGCATCTGGAAATGGTGAAATCTAGATTTGCCGCTCGTCTTCTTTTAAAAAATACACAGCTCCAGTTCATGTTGATTGTCCTGTCTTTGGTAAGTAAGCGATCTGTGCTCTTTGTTTGTTTATTCAGATGGGAAAGTTAGTTTGTATGGTCAGCAGTACTGTTTCAGTGTTTATAGACAGACCTTAGTCAAAATGATTTGAACTGTTACTGAGTTTACAGTACGTTAATATCGCTACAATATTATAGACTGAAAGATGCACTGTAAATGCTGTTTTCTGAGTGTACACATATAAACACCGCTGCATTTTGTGACAGGATAGTGTATACACTCACGGCTTTCTGACAAATAATCTGATTACTGTTGTCCATGTAAACACAGTGATGATTACTCAATCAGCAGACATGTTCTGGATCTCCCCCTTCTTTGATGTGCTATTCTTCCTCTGATTCGTTTCTTCATTCAGGAGGTCAAACAAGAGAACAACATCCAACACTAGCAGGATGTATAAAATGGAGAGTCGAGTAGCAGAGCTGGTACAGATATATCCCCACCTGTGTGATCGCTCACAGAGACATTTTTAAAGAGTTTGCAGACACCGGTGGTGCCATTCGATGTCTGTCTGGGGCAATTAGAAAACAATGTAAAGATGAGCTTTGGTGGCAATTCTCGTGAGGAAGGTTGATTGTCTGATGTTTATAAAACTGTTCTTCTCTCTCAGCCATCATTGTTGTGCTAAGGTGGGTATGCTAAGCGTGACACATTTACAACCCCGCCTACTGCAGCGCGGGAATGTTCAAGTGTTCGAAAACAGTACACCATGACTCAGCCTTTACAAACTTATTTTTGCTCTCAAATGAATAATGCAAAAGAACTTAGTTTGAAGTATACCAGGGCCTATTCTGGAACTACAGCAAAATTTTATCATTCACACTTCAGTCTTCATTCATTTTGGAGACTCTGTAAGTGCTCTTACTTTATAGCGGTCTGGTATGTGTCCTTGAAGAATGCTGCTGATGTCCTCAATGTCCAGTCCTGCTCCTGATTGCTCCTCGAGGCCCATGGTGTCACACAACACAAACGGCAATGGCTTTCCCTCACGACCGTCTTTAACTGGGTAAGTGCGAAACTGTCAACCAAGAAAACAACCACGATATATCTTTATAAAGAGATGTTGCTCCAACCAAAGAGAGGTTTCTTGGAAGAGAGGAAACTCTGTAGACCAGGGGTGACCAACCCTGCTCCTGGAGATCGACCGTCCTGCAGATTTCAGTTGCAACCCAAATAAAACACACCTGTCTGTAATTATCGAGTGCTGTTCAGGCCCTGATTAATTGATTCAGGTGTGTTTGATCAGGGTAGGAGCTGAACTTAGCAGGAAGGTCGATCTCCAGGACCAGGGTTGAGCACGCCTGCTGTAGACGCTGTACCTGTTTGGTGACACTTGTTCCTGCATATCCTGAGATGGCTTTGTTGGTCACATGACCAGTGAAAACTGAGTTTATGGAGTTGAAGAAGCTGGACTTTCCAGCACCCACAGGACCAATCATCAGAATTCGAGCACGGCTGACAGACTTCACCAGGGGTTTATAATTCCTGATCATTTTCATGATCTCATCTCTTCGTCTAAGAAATCACAACATTGTTTTTAAACTGAATTTAATGTATGACATGAGAAATAAAAGGACAGTGCAGACTTACATAGATGTCCAGGCAACATTCCTCCATGGCTTCTCCTTGGTCACGAGTTCTAATGAATATTGTATAATGAAAAATGTAGATTATTAACTTCTGCTAAAGGAAATCTAACAGACGTTTAATTATAGATGGCTTGGCTACACAAATAAGGCTAAATTGGGGCTGCAAGTAAAAATCTAACCCACGTCTAAGAATTGCCCAAAAATAGACTAGTCATCACAGGAATGAACACATTCACTACTGATGAAGTTTGTCTAATCTGTGTATTTGATGACTAGTTTTGGGCTATTCCTTGACATCTACATTTTCACTGGCCATTAACCACATTTAATTGATAGTAAAAATTATAGTAATCATGTTTATTTGGTGCATTGCAAATACCACTGTACAACTAAGTTTGGTGTAAAAAAACCATAGTCAATTTGGGGTTACCACTGTTGACCATTGTAGCCACCAATTTACTATGATTTTAAATCTAAATAATATATAAATACAAAAAACAAATAAATATTTATTTACATAAGTGGATGAACAGATTGAATGATGGGCTAAAAAGGTTTTCTGCATGTGCAGATTCCATGTGGCTTTAGTTATCAATACTAAAAAAAATAAAAACATTATTACACAACCTACTTGACAGAACCTTTTTGGTGATTGACTTACTCTGTTTGACTTTATACACCTCACATTCAGCCAGGTCACGGTCATTCCCAAACAGTCTTTCAGCATTAAAGCTGAATGATGTCCCTCTTTGAATAAGAACCTCTGGTTGGTTGTTGTAACAAAAGTACAACTGCTTGCCAAAGTTGGGAGATCCACCACTATCATGACGTGCATAATGCCCACTGTTAACTTTGGTGTAGACAGGGTTCTTGCCTTGAAAGGTGAACAGGAACGCTTCGTTGTCAGCAATATATCGAGTTAGGTATAACCGGAGGTCGGAGCCAGCTCCAAATGGGCAGGGCAGCTCCAAATGGGTGGGACTTGAGCTCCAAGTGGGCTGTACAAGTCACCCGCGGCTTTTGATTGGTTCGTTAGTAGCAGCGGAAAAAAAGAGGAGAAGACGTGACATCCGTATGATTGTTTTGATGACAGAAACGATGCTATGGAGAGGTATGCGATTGTTTATTTTTATTTTATTTATTTGTCCCCATGAAAGTTTTAAACGTTTGCTAGTTTTAGTCATGATGAGACGGTTCCTATCTAAGTTTAAATATTTAAATAAACTTAAATATTTTACTATCTAGATTCCTCGTAGTTTGCGGCACCCGGTTGGTGCACGTGTAAATCGCGAGTTCAGTGAAATGTTTATCTTTGATATGTATTGTGACAAAAGTTGACAATGTTCTTTATTGAATTCGACTTTATGACTTACATGGATGTAAATGCAGGGAATATTAATGCATTGCATCCTGAAAAAACTCTTAATATCAGCCAAAAGTAATTTTTGGTCAATTTTGTTCATTATGCAGTTATTTTACAGGATTTTAAGTGTTTTATAAGTGCAAAATAAGTTATATTTTTGTTATATGTGGTTAGTTGGTTACTTTCAATTTGTTGATTTCATTTTTATTATGATTGATATTTTTTCATTAACATTAACTCGTCATTTGTTTATTTATGTCTGTTTGATAGATGGTTTGTTCATGTGTTTAATTTCATGTTTTACAAAATGGAAACCGGGTAATGTTTTTACATATTGATTTTCAGGTCATGGATACTGAAGATCATAAGCAGGTAATGCTTGGAGTAACACTTTACAGTATAGTTCCATTAGAAAATGTTTGTAACGAACAAACGAACAATGCATTTATTATTTATAACATTTTATCTTCATGTAATCTTTATTAATGTTAGTTAAATACAGACCTTCACTACGTTATAAGCATCTTCTCGGACCTCCCTTATCAATAAAGCGTCATCAACAATAAATTATGTTTTTTTCTATTACTGTAAGGGTACAGTTGGCATAGGTGTAGAATAGGTATTAATGAATCGCAACAGCCAGCGGAAAAATGACATGGCGCTTTTAGTGTGGCACGAATTTAGGCATTCATTATAATAGACTGTGAACTGTTCAGTTTACTATCAGTCATTATAGATCTGACATAGTCAATATAGCAGATGCTACCTGTTTGCTTGCTGAAACATTTTTCAGAGATATATAAACGATCTAAATTGGACAGTCTTAATTTATTTACCTTAATAAAGGTGAATTGAATTAATGGTAAATATGTATACATCTTTGTGTTTATAACACATCTTTTTTAATTTATTAAATGTATAATTCTATATTCATATTTTACTCCCATCATTGAATAGTAGTTATTATACTGTGTAATAAAATGTATTATACTAAGTACTTTTCAAAACAAATTTTTCACGTGTGTTTAAATTTTCATGTGACACATTGTCAATTTTTAAAAAATATTTTACTACAAAATGATAATGTAAAATTAAGTAACTTTAATTTAAAATTCGTTCATGGGGATTAACATAACATGCCATAATTTGGTAGGGAAATGCTATCATCTTCTAAAAAATGATTTTATTTTACAAAGTCAACTAAATAAGAAAGCAATAAGATCCTGAATCAGTTTATTACACTCAGTCCTAATGTTTGTTTTCTGTGTATGTGAATGCATAAATAAAGTCATAAGTCCAACTAATGAAGAAATATGGTAAAATAAACTGTTCACAGTCTATTATGATGAATGTCAATCCATTGCCATATTTGTGAAATACAGTAGTGATGATAATGCTCCTAAGGAGTTAGTCGTCATTATACAAGATAAAGTAGAAGAAGACTGATCTGTCATTAACCATATATAGTTTGTCCCTGCCTAGATTGTTTGGCAGGGATTGTTTGTCAGTCTCCAGATGGATATTATTGTATGTACCACCTTTTAATAGTGGTGAGCCTGTTGTGATGGACACAAGCAATAAAAAACTTCTTCTTTTTTTGTCATCATTAGGATAATGCAAGGCCTGTCAAACATCTGTGAAGTTTTTGTTTTAATGGCAAGAAAATATAGAATTAATATAAGGAACATTAAATAATACATCTCTAATCAATCATATTTTTTCAAATATTTCAGTATGCACTGTATGTTGCTCTGGGAGAGAGGTTTGTAAGTGTCTATATTTACATGATAGTACACTTTCTATTTGAAAATGTAAATTGATACTATGCTTACAATTTTTTTTTCGTTAATGTAGATTAGGAAATGGTGGCGTGTAAGTAAGTGTTTGATCAGTGCTTTAAGTTTATTAGATTATTATTCAATGACTAAAAAATTTAAATTACCTCAAAATGCTCAAATTAGTTGTTTGGAACAGTTTTCATGATTCTATAATAAATAAAAGGTTTACTTATGAGCTGCACTCTCTCTTATCCTTTTTTTAACTTTCTTTGCCTTTTTCTGCTTGTCAAACTAATTCTAGGAAGACAAGGAACAAACAGAAAAAGAGCTGACAGATATGGCATTGTATAAAATGTTTATCTAAATTTTGTAAATGATTGTCAAATTAACACCAATTAAACTAATAGATTAATTAAAGGACTATGGAAGAAATGACATCCAAACTGAATTAATTTTTTTAATTTTCTTAAGGCCAATATTGGTCAGTTGATGTTGAACTTTTTTTTTAGGCTCCGTGGTCATGAATTGTGCCATCTGTTACATTTAATTAAACTCATGCAATCCCAGCTCCCTATAACATCTTGATGTAAAAAAAAATAAAAATAAATCATCTTTACAGTAACTTGCATGTGAATTTAATATTTGTTTTTAAGAAATGTTTTTTAAACATTAAAAACAGCACGTTTACATGAATTATTAGAAGATAAAGCTTATATATTGATATCCAGTAAGTCTATTACTGTACATATTTCTTCAAAATACACTTTCAGATACACTACTATTTCATTCAGGTTTATGTTTTATGTATTGTTATGGTATGTAAAATATTTTTTTATTTTTATGAATTTTAAGGGTATTTGAGAAAAACTATTGTCATATCTCTGCGATGGTATTAAATAAAATTGTTTATTCATTAATTTTCTTTTCGGCTTAGACCTTTTATTAATCCGGGGTTGCCACAGTGGAATGAACCGCCAACTTATCCAGCAAATGTTTTACACAGTGGATGCCCTTCCAGCTGCAACCCATTACTGGGAAACACCCATACACACTCATTCACACACACTATACACTACGGCCAATTTAGTTCATCAATTCACCTATAGTGCATGTATTGGGACTGTGGGGGACACCGAAGCACCCGGAGGAAACCCACACCAACACGGGGAACACGTGCAAACTCCACACAGAAACACCAACTGATTCAGCCGGGACTCGAACCAGCGACCTTCTTGCTGTGAGGCGATAGCGCTACCCACTGCACCACCGCGCCACCATATGGTTTGTTTACTTAAAGTAAAATAGTTGTCAGTTGAATTTGCTTTGTGTTGAACAACCGCCTTTTGTGTAATCACTAGGTTATTCAAGGATGAATTATTACAGTGAGTTGTGAAATGCTGATAGTTATCCTGTCATTAATATACATGCTACAAGTCTATATGTCTATCTCTCTCTAATTTTAGTGATTTATATATATATATATTGTAAGGATCCATGTATTAGCCCAACGACGAAGCTAACAGCATGGGTGAAGTTAAATGCATGTAAGCCTTTTAGCACATGTGAAGAGAAATATTTAACGTATTTTAATTTAGTTTCCAACTCCGAATTTAATCTGACTCCAATTTATTATAATTTGAATGCTCATACCTAAAGAGAGTTTGATTTAGCCACTAGATCATATTATATTAAGTCAGTGATTGTCAGGAAATATGAGAGTTTAAACAAGAATTGTACATTTATTTGTCAGGCAAAGATTTTCCATTCCAATTCACATAATTACACAAGATAAGCCAATTTAGATTGTACAACAGAGTTAAAGATTAATACCTGGCCATGTAGAAAGACATTGCAACATACAAGCTGAGACAGAGCCCAGAAACTTGTACGTTGCAATGGGGTCTTCTGGTTAAAAGAATCCCCCGATCTGTACAAAACCTTAACCTTAAATACCAGGGTGTCATAGTGACCCTTGCCTAGTGTATTGATGTGTTAATCACCTCTGGAGGGGGAGCATCTGGCAGAGAGTTCATCAAGGTTAAAACCAAATTCAACAAATACCAGTGAAATATTATTATGACCTTAAGACCACTTTACCAATCACACAGAGACATTTAAAATGATACCAAACATGAATATAAAGCTACAAGATGCACCAAGTTAAAACCTTGAACCTTTTAAGTCAAATGTAAATGGTCTACTCTGATGGAGCAAAGACATACAGTCAGGAAGATAAGCTCAGGATGATTTGAATAGAACAGATGAACAGCTGGTCTTCTGATCTTCTCAGATTAGCCAGTTCATTCTCGTGGTCTTTTCTCGTAGAATTCCATAACAATTTTCAGGGTTTATTATCATGGAGAGATATAGCCAATTCTTACAGTCCTCCCCTGGTCCCTTGGAGCAATTTTGAGCAGTTTCAAAAGGGAACACAAGATCATTTGGATGGCTTTGTCGAGCGATGATGTTGATTGTAGAAGCAGAAGCAATGTCATGACCTGAAATTACAACATTAAAGGCAGGTTCAACATTAAAATGGAGTTGTATAGTTTAACCCCACAGACTTGGGTTCAGGTGGTTGCCCAGGCACTTCAGGTCAGTTCAGGCAGTTGGATTTGTGTCCATCTGTGGTGATATTCTGTCCATAAGATGACAAAGTCCAGTGCTTTAATCAAACATGTTGCAAGTCTCATTACACTTTCAGCGTAAGATCCTCCCCAGGTCGTTATCTGTTCCACTGCAAAGACCTCTGTTAGCTTCAGACATAAGGTAAGGTTCACAAGGCAGTTCATATGTGAGACCGCTAGATAACATTTGAATGACCATGCAATGATTGGATATCAATGAGCTTTTCAGCACTGTAGAATGTGTAAACACAAAACATAACAATGTTCAATGTGTGAGAGTAAAATAAGGTCTGAAAAAGTCCTAACTTTAGTTGTAATAATCACCAGATGCTCCACTCTCATGTCATGTATGGCAGTAGTTTAGATATATTTGATAAAGGTAATTTAAAGGGAAAGATACACTGATCCAATATAACCAGTATTTTCACTAGTGGTATGCATAATAAAATATATAACATCAATAATAGAAATACACAATTTCACAATTATAATCATAAAATTGTCTATATAAATGGTTCAATTGAAAAACATTTATGCAGACTTAAGGTTTAACCATATCAACTGAAAAATGAAAATCCAAACAAAGAAAGATTTAAAATCTACAGGTTATTTTCTTTCCTCATTCTTTGTCTGTTTAATGTACAGGTTAGAGTCACATTCAATAATGCAGGTTTAATTTTAGAAGTTGGTTAAATTGATAGTGCCTGCATTTTCAGATTTAGTTGGTTTTTATCAATTTGAAGTTTTCAATAGTCACTGTTGGAAAATAGTGGGCCCTACTATTTTGCAACAGGGCTAATGAATGAACATGAATGAATTAAACATTTTGTCCAAAGAGACTAGTAGTCTCATTTAGATTTGCTAATTCACAAGTTAAATAATTTTGTATGTGACTGTAGCCATGCACAAGTCTTCTGCGCATTACAACATCAGTGCATCGCAATTTGAAAAACCATAAAGTTGCAAAATTGTTTACCACAATTGATATTTAAATAATAATCCCACATTGTCCTATATGTATGAGCTGAAAAATGTATGATAAATATGAATGAGGTAAATTAATAATTTTAACCTGGATAGTCGACATATACCAGTTAAAAATACTGTTAGGTTGCAGTGATGAATGTGTTGTGTTTTTGTGTGCATGAGATGGGCAAAACTTAATTACAATCTGTGTTGCAAAATTTATATCCAGTGCTACACTGGGAGGCCATGTAGACAGGTAGTGTTAGTGTATTTATGGGGTGTGATTGGCCTCGTGAAATATCTTTATTACCCATCTCATGTCAAGCTGTGTGTCCTGTCTGCATACAGACAGACTCAGGCACCTTCATAGAGACTGTGCCTGAAAGTGGCAGAGAGAAAAAACACAGTGTTATCTGAGCCTTTACACAAATTATATTTTAGTAGATAGTACTACTTTAATTTCCCCGTTATGGTCTTAACCAGACAGATTTACAATTGGCATCAAATTAGATGCAGTAAGAATTTAATTTGTGTTTGTTAACAAAGACATATCATTAGCCTGATCATGTTTTTGCCAAGCAAAAGGTTCAGATAAACTGAGCATTGATGATCAAATTTGAGCACATCCTTTTAAATTTCTTTTGCATTTGTAGTTTCAGTCTGCCATGATGTGAGCTTTATAAAACTCAGATTTACTGAGATATGTTTTGTTCTCACTGGTCAGATCTGTGTTGGAAGCATCAATTCATCAATTTGGATGGCTGTACTTCTTATTTAGCAATGAAGATTTAGAAATGCTGATCAAATTTCTCACCATCTACATCTCTATAGGTTATAAAGAACTTTCTGCCGGTGTTAATGTTTTACACAACTTTGATTACATGCCCAATTAAATTAACCTACTGATTCAATGTAATACTGGCTAACGATTTTCAAGAGAAAGATTTGGACCTTTCCTTGTCTTTCAATTACAACTTTAAGTAAACTTGGTAAATTTCAGACCAATAGGCTCCTGTAAAGAAAACATTTTCCTTGTTAATGTAATTATGAAATAGACTAGTCTCACGGCTAATATTGTACTCCTGTTTGTGGTTTAAACCGCAGCTATATTGAGCACAGTTTTTCACTTTTAGGAGACAAACTTATTCACCATAAAAACATGTACCTTAAAATTAATTCATTAATTTTAGCATACAGTTAATTCCATCTTTCACATGATATCAGGCCTGGAATGCATTAAGCATCTACAGCCACAAAGTGTTTCTCACTTACAGTAAGACAATCATGTGCCTAGGTGTACTTTTTAGTAACACAAACAACTATTATATGTTTTTATGGATATGAAAAAGCTTCTAACACAATTACAAATATGAAAATGCAATCAGCCTATTAGCCTTGCCTATTTAACTGATAAAGTTGTTACTATTGGGTTGATGTTTACCAAGAGTATGTAAGGTTCAGTCAGTTAATTCAACGGCTGTATCTATTGGTGGATGAAGGTTTGCTGCCAGTTCTGTCTTCTTCAGTGCACAATGTTGATTCACTTCAAGTTTAACTCATATCTAACTCCAGTTTTAGTATGAGGTGTTTCGAAGATTAATATGTTTATTCTCGTTTTATCTGACTCCAATTATAAAACATTGATAAGCTTATTTTGTTTCCTTTCAATATTACTTTAGACTGTGATTGAATATTCTCTTTGATTCGTTATTGTTTATTATTCTCGTTCATTCGGATTCCTATAACATCCTGAGTCTTGTACCGGCCGGGTATACAATCTCTTAAACACAAGCATGTCAGTCTTGGTCACTAAACAGAGGCGATTAACCGTTACCCAAATCGGGCCGAACCCTACGTACCCAGATTAGGATATTTTTTATACGGTCCCCATCAGGTCTGCTATCTATTAAACCGGAGTTTATAGATGAAGAACTATCCCCTTAGATAGCCTTATACAGCCTGAGTATACTTGAATAATGCCAATTGTTAGTCGGATCTCTAAAGTACATCGTATAGCGTGCCGCACTGCTCCGTCTATCGTGTTTTAGTCCGCTACTAACCTGTACAGGGGCTTGTGGTGTTATGGACTTAACGTAATCTACTAGAGATAATAACACGAAATCAGTTTGAACAATTCAAATCATAACAATTTATTTCTATGACTCAAAGGTCAATTCAAACAGTATATGACATTAGTCAATTAATTTAGAATCAAAACATTAATCAATCAAAGTTACATCAATAAAACAGCATTTCATCAATTCAAATTACACTAATGAAGAAAGTTATGAGTTTTTACCTGAAGATGAAAGAACTACACACAGCAATTGTGTGGGACATCTGGATACAGATTCCCAGACTTTTGGCCACCTTCCTTTGAAAACCCACTTTTGCACCTCAGGGTGCCTCTTTGGAGTGATAACACTTCTCTATTGAGATAGAAATTTCACATTCCTGTGTTTCAGGTGGATGGGGGTGGTTTGGTGTGAAGTTTCTATGTCATTAACATTTGTGTGTTCTGGGTTTGGTTTGAAGTTTCTATGGCATTAGCATTTCATTACTTGCTCAGTTTAAAGAATTTTGTAAATTCGTCACACTTTTTCTTATTTTGAGCCCATTTGTTATTAGGTCAACATTCTTTTTTGTAATTTTGTTTAAACATGTGAGTTTAAAGATTGGGCACAACAGTACAAATGCAAAAAACACACATTATGTGATCATAATCTTAAGTCCAGTGTTGGGTTTAATTAGTTTACAAATTAAATAGTCGCTGCAATTAAAACTACCTTTTCGCAAATAGTAAAGTAAGGGATTACTTCTCATTTTCAGGTAGTTTAATTACAGTGACTTATATACTTGCCTTAAGTGATATATATAAATTCAACGATTCTATATAAATCAAATCAGATAAGTAGGGTGATACCTGTATTATCTTATCTGAAGCAATGATATGTGAATTTATGAAGATATAGTGTTATTCATTGGAAGCATTTTGTCTTTTCTCAAAACAACACTAAAAGTTCCAGATGTTGATTTTTAGTTTTTAGTCAAGTAACTAACTTAATGAGTAACAGAGATACTTTTTAGGCAAAGCCATTAGGAACATGAATTAACTACAACTGTGGTGATGCAATTAATAAATGGTTCCTTCTGTCTTTGAAGTAAAACTCCCAACACTGACCACGTCCTTATCTGCCTTACTGTTTTGAAACTCGTAAGTGTGTAATAATTTAACTATTTATGCTGAGTCTTAAACAGCATTTTAAAAACTATTTTCAGTGTTTTTATCACCAATGATTCAGATTTTGGATTCAAATATCTCTAACGTATTCAAATGCTTCTTTAACCATTTAAATTCTAGAGAAAACACCAAGTCAAAGTTTTCTGCTTGGAGATAAAAACTTAAAGATCTGAGATTAAATTTTCATCTAATAGGAGCATCATTTGAAATTGTATTTTAATTATTAATTTTATTGTACTGTATTTGCCCAACTTCACTTTACATGTCCAATACAAAGATTACAACAAGAATTTCCAATTAATCTAATTACCAATTTAAAAATTCTTGAAATATAAACGCTGCTTGTTTGCAATGTTGCAAAGTTATTACAACATATGCAACAAGCAATCCTTAGTGGAAGCAGTTATATTCAGAATTTAGATTTTCATTTGCCGCTCTCTGTTAAGTTCCAGAATAAAATTTGGATGATGTTGTTCCATCTTAAACTTTAATCTCTAAAAGAGATCCAAATTTTTGGTTTAAAGTTTTTCATTCTTCTCCCACTCTGCTGCTATTCTGTCCCTGACGAAACAATGGGGTTTTGCCTAATCTAAAGCCCAACCAGATTTTACGGTCTCTGGTCTATAATTTTTGAGTATTACCGACTCATATACTATATGGGATGCATTTATCTTTCCCTCAACATTTATAAAAGGCAAAACAGTTGACTTACCTCAGCAGTTGGAAGAAGAAGAGAACTCGGACCTGTTTTTTCGGAGTATTCCTTTTTCATATTGCGCTGAAAGACATCACTCGCCTGAAACTTTATGGGAGATCACGTCGGGGGTCACCATTTTGTAAGAGTCCATGTATTAGCCCAACGACGAAGCTAACAGCATGGGTGAAGTTAAATGCATGTAAGCCTTTTAGCACATGTGAAAAGAAATATTTCTACTTGTGAGAACGTATTTTAATTAGTTTCCAACTCCGAATTTAATCTGACTCCAATTTATTATAATTTGAATGCTCATACCTAAAGAGAGTTTGATTTAGCCACTAGATCATATTATATTAAGTCAGTGATTGTCAGGAAATATGAGAGTTTAAACAAGAATTGTACATTTATTTGTCAGGCAAAGATTTTCCATTCCAATTCACATAATTACACAAGATAAGCCAATTTAGATTGTACAACAGAGTTAAAGATTAATACCTGGCCATGTAGAAAGACATTGCAACATACAAGCTGAGACAGAGCCCAGAAACTTGTACGTTGCAATGGGGTCTTCTGGTTAAAAGAATCCCACTGGCCTAGACAACATCGTTACCTTAAATACCCAACAGGGTGTCACAGTGACCCTTGCCTAGTGTATTGATGTGTTAATCATCTCTGGAGGGGGAGCATCTGGTAGAGATTTCATCAAAGTCAAAACCAAATTCAACATATACCAGTGAAATATTACAATGACCTTAAGACCACTTTACCAATCACACAGAGACATTTAAAATGATACCAAACATGAATATAAAACTACAAGATGCACCAAGTTAAAACCTTGAACCTTTTAAGTCAAATGTAAATGGTCTACTCTGATGGAGCAAAGACATACAGTCAGGAAGATAAGCTCAGGATGATTTGAATAGAACAGATGAACAGCTGGTCTTCTGATCTTCTCAGATTAGCCAGTTCATTCTCGTG
>CAIGQQ010024921.1:8524-23978 GCA_903798035.1 Danio albolineatus
ATATGCATGTGTACTACTAAGCAAACTACTTAATGTACTGTATTATAAATAATATGCATGTGTACTACTAAGCAAACTACTTAATATACTGTATTATAAATTATATGCATGTGTACTACTAAGCAAACTACTTAATATTTAAAATTATATGCATGTGTACTGCTAAGCAAGCTTCTTAATATATTTTAAATTGTATACAAGTGTATACTACTAAGCAAACTCAATGTATTTTAAATTATATGCAAGTGTATACTACTGAGCAAACTACTTAATGTATTTTAAATTATATGCATGTGTACTACTAAGCAAACTACCTAATGCATTTTAAATTATATGCAAGTGTATACTACTAAGCAAACTACTTAATGTTTAAAATTATATGCATGTGTACTACTAAGCAAACTACTTAATGTATTTTAAATTATATGCATGTGTACTGCTAAGCAAACTACCTAATGCATTTTAAATTATATGCAAGTGTACTACTAAGCAAACTACTTAAAGTACTGTGTTTTAAATGATATGCATGTATACTATTGAGCAAACTACCTAATGTATTTTAAATGATATGCATGTATACTATTAAGCAAACTACTTATCGTATTTTAAATGATATGCATGTGTACTACTAAGCAAACTTCTTAATATATTTTAAATTATTTGCAAGTGTACACTACTAAGCAAACTACTTAATGTATTTAAAATTATATGCAAGTGTACTACTAAGCAAACCACTTAATGTACTGTATTTTAAACTATATGCATGTGTACTACTAAGCAAATGACTGCATTTAAAATTATATGCATGTGTACTACTAAGCAAACGACTTAACATCTTTTAACTTATATGCATGTATACTTCTCAGCAAACAACTTAATACATTCTAAATGGTGTTTGTGTAAACTACTAAGCAAACTGCTAGATGTATTTTAAATTATATGTGTGTATACTACTAAGTAAACTACTTAGTAGATATATTAAATTGTTTTTGTGTAGACTAAGCAAACTACTAAATACAATTGAAATTATATTTGTGTATACTACTAAGTAAACTACTTAACACATTCTAAATGATGTTTGTGTATACTACTAAGCAAACTACTTAATGTATTTAAAATTTTATGCAAGTGTACTACTAAGCAAACTACTTTATAGATAACGTAAACTACTTGTACACAAGTAAGTATTTTAAGTATTTTAATTATACTTGTGTATACTATTAAGCAAACTACTTGATGTATTTTATTTAGATTATATCTTTGTATACTGTAATGCAAACTATTTATTGTTTTAAATTATATGTGTGTATACTACTTAATACATTTTAAATGATGTTTGTGTATACTACTAAGCATACTGTTTAATGTATTTTAAATTGTGTCATGTACGCTTCTAAGCAAACTTAATGCATTAAAAATGATATGCAAGTGTATACTACTAAGCAAACTACTTTGTAGATATTGTAAAGTACCTAGTATAATTAAAAATATCTAAGCAAACTACTTAATGCATTTTAAATTATATGCAAGTGTACTACTAAGCAAACTACTTAAAGCACTATATTTTAAATTATATGCATGTGTTCTATTAAGCAAACTACCTAATGTATTTTAAATTATATGCATGTGTACTACTAAGCATACTACTTAATGCACTGTATTTTAAACTATACGCATGTGTACTACTAAGCAAACGACTTAATGCATTTTAAATTACATGCATGTGTACTAAGCAAGCAACTTTATGCATTTTAAACTATATGCATGTGTACTACTACGCAAACTACTTAACGCATTTTAAATTATATGCGTGTATACTACTAAGTAAATTACTTAGTAGATATAATAAATTGTTTTTCTGTAGACTACTAAGCAAACTACTTAATACAATTGAAATTATATTTGTGTATACTACGAAGTAAACTACTTAATACATTCTAAATGATGTGTGTGTATACCAAGCAAACTACTTAATGTATTTTAAATTATATGCAAGTGTACTACTAAGCAAACTACTTCATAGATAAATGTAAACTACTTATAGACAAGTACATTTTAATTATACTTGTGTATACTACTAAGCAAATGACTAGGTGTATTTGTAATTGTATTCGCATATACTACTAAGCAAACTACTTGATGTATTTTAGATTGTATCTTTGTATACTGTTAAGCAAACTGCTTAATGGGGGAGATTAAATTATATGCGTGTGTACTAAATACATTTAAAATGATGTTTGTGTATACTACTAAGCAAACTGCTTGATGTATTTATATTATGTGCGTCATTTACGCTTTTAAGCAAACTTAATGTATTAAAAATGATATGCAAGTGTATACTACTAAGTAAACTACTTTGTAGATATTGTAAAGTACCTAGTATAATTAAAAATATCTTCTAAGCAAACTATTTAATGCATTTTAAATTATAAGCGTGTACACTACTAAGCAAATGACTTAAGGTATCGCAATTATATACATGTATACTACAAAACAAACTACTTGATGTATTTTAAATTATATTTTTGAATACTAATAAGCAAACGACACAATGTAATTTCAATTATAAGTATGTGTACTACTAAGAAAACTACTTCATGCATTTTAAATTAAATGCATGTACACTACTAAGCAAGCTACTGTTTGTCACATCAGTGGATACACTAATTTACACAGCAAAAATGTCTGAAATATATACATTTGTCTGCATTAAATCGTACATTTAGGGAACAAAAACAAAATAAATAACAGTATAGAGGAAATAAATGTGTTTTGCGCCAGAAGAGATTACCAGCGCAAAATAATAAAGTCCGTTTCAATCCCATAAATAGGCTTTTTTAAGTAATAAGGCTAAAGCAGATTGTGATGAAAGCCTCTGCTGAGAGAGTCACACTGACCAAGCGATCTGACTGGCTGCTGACACGCACTGCAACCGGCATTTCATTACCTGATTGGTTAAGCACCTCAGTTTGATGCTGCTGGTTATTATCCGATTGGCCGAGGTGTTGCCGTGCTAGTGAATGTGGTGACTGAAACAGATTTATGTCCATCAGGCTGTCCAATGAGGTGTGAGTATTGATTTACATTTACGCTGGTTTTGTTCACAGATTTACGAGCCACACCCTCAGAGAAAGCCAGCAATGGGGAGAGGGTGTTTCACAAGGACAGATGACGCATAAATCACACACACACAAACACGCACACACAAACAAACACACAAGCTGCAGTAAATAGGTCATCAACTGTTCAACCAAATCAATTCTGACACACTAACACATATTGAAAGAGAGCGATGAACCGCTTATTGACAAATAATGCTAAAGTGTAAACTGGTGGAAGCATTTTGGGCACAAATGTAGGCACACACACATTTATGAGCACGCTGGAACTACAATTATACACGCACACACACACACACACACACACAATAAATCATTACACTATTCAGCCACCAGGTGGAGATTTCCATTTTTGAGTCAGTAGTGAAACAAAGAAATCAAGGATCACTCACACACACACACACACACACACACACACACACACACACACGAAGCTCCCTCTCACACTCCATGTTAGCGGAAATGAAAATGCATCAGGCATGATGTTAGGAGAGCAAAGATTCTACTCAGCATAGCCATAGAGATGTGATAAAGACACTCTCACACACACCACACACCATAACCATAAGCAATCTAGGCTTTAAAATATAGCTAATGTACACTTAGAGTGCTGCAATATATTGCTTTATCTAACGATACATCAGTTTATGTAATGTTCTATATATTTGCATATGCATTTTATTGTATTTACACCATTGTTTAATTAATATGAGCTATTTATGAAGGATTTTACAAATGTTTTAGTAGTTATTCAGTCACAAATAGCATCTGTCTTGTTCATTTTAATTTAAATTAATATATATTTTTTAATCAAAACAACCAAAATACAGACTAAAGTATGGTATAATGTTGTAGTGTTCAGCAATAATCCAAAATAAAACACATTAAATGTGTTTTATTTTGTTTTATTTATTTTTATTTAAATTAAATTAAAATTAAATTAAACTAAATTAAATTAAATTAAATTAAATTTTACTTTATTTTTTATTTTATTTATTTATTTATTTATTTATTTATTTATTTATTTATTTATTTATTTTTATTTTTATTTTTTACCACAAAATAACATATATCTTGAGTATTTCCCGATAATTTTGTTTTATTTATTTTAATTTAATTTAATTTTATTTTATTTTATTTCATTTTATTTGTGTTTTTATTAATTTTATTTTACTTTATATTTATTTATTTTATTTAATTTAATTTTATTTAATTTTATTTTATTTTTTTGTTTTATTTTATTATTTTATTTTTTACCACAAAATAACATACATCTTGAGTATTTCCTGATCATTTTGTTTTAATTATTTTTATTTTATTTTATTTTATTTTATTTTATTTTATTTTATTTTATTTTATTTTATTTTATTATTTTATTTTATTTTATTTTATTTTTATTTTATTTTATCTTATTTTATTTATTTTTATTTATTTATTTTTTATTTAGATTTTTTACCACAAAATAACATATATCTTGAGTACTTCCCGATAATTCATATCCACATTCATGATGTCGTGTCCATGCTATAGCATATAGGCTGTAAATATCCACACATAGGCTTTCACTGTATAATCGAGTGACCTGCTGTTGTGAGAAACAGATTTGACCCCTATTCTCACTCTAATCCATTAACCTGCGAAATGCTCCGAAAACATAATCCACCTATTCCCTATGCCTGCGACCTAATTATTCACACTGAGAAAAATATAATTCATGTACATCCCCTGTGGTGCATGTTTTATGTGTGAGTCACTGTGTAAATGTTAATGTGCATGCGAGAAACGCATAGATGGGGGAGTGCCGCAGGGGTGAGTACTGGCATACTGCAGAATGACATCAGCAAGAACGCATATGGGACATTTGAAGTGGACCCAAACAGAAGCCAGTGTTCCTAAAGCACTATATTAAACCAGCTGAATATATAACCATCACAGGCTGAACATCGTATTTCACTCTCCTCATTAAAGCTTAATTGTTTCACTTGGTCTCATGCATTATCAAGAGGTTCAGAATCGGATTCTGGAAGAGTTTTGGGAGGAACTTTTTAATAAATACTATCTAACATCTCTTACAGTATATCTAAAAATGGTCTTACCTTGAGCGTGCTCTGGGAGTTCAGCAAACGCAGGGAAGAGCATGGTAAAAACAAAAAGAGACAAAGGAGGAGATGGTTAGTATTTCACCTTCGTTAAAGCAAAGTCAAAACATGAGATCCTGAGCCAGCTTTCCAAAAGCATAGCTGGAAATTAAACAATGCATATGTTTCACTAAATATGGGTTAAAACTGCATGTAGCACATGAATAAACACCTGAAATGCATTTAAGGAAGGATAAGAAAATATTTATTTGCATCTCACAGACAAACTAAAGCCATACTATATACTTACCACTTATGGTTTGGGATCAAACACAAATTCATTCATTTATTTTCTTTTCGGCTTAGTCCCTTTATTAATCTGGGGTTGCCACAGCAGAAGGAACCGCCAACTGAGATCATTTCACCCCTGCGCTTACCAGCAATATTTCAAACAGTTTCCCCTGTGAGATTGCTGGCTCTCACATCAAAACATCTACTTCTGTAAAAAAAATCTTGGCGTAATCTTCACCTCCACACTCTCCTTTCAGTCTCATGTTAAATCTGTTACTAAATCTGCATTCTTTCATTTATGCCAAATTGCCCAACTGCATCCATTCATCAGTAGCAAGGATGCGGAGACCGTTGTCATCGACTACTGTAATGCCGTTTTCATTGGTCTGCCTGCCTGCTTGATCTCCAAATTACAACATATTCAAAACTCCGCGGCTAGAATACTCACTCAAACCAAACGCTCTGCTCACATAACACCAATCTTGTACGACCTCCATTGGCTCCCAGTCGCTTACCGCATTAAATTCACAAATCTCCTGCTTGTATTTAAATCCTTAAATGGCCGAGCCCCCTCTTACCTTTGCAACATGCTTGTTCCCTACATTCCTACTCGCTCACTATGCTCCTCTGACTCTGGCCTTCGTGCTGTCCCTCACCTTTCTTCAATGGGGGGCAGATCATTTAGTGTCACTGCACCCAAACTCTGGAACTCTCTACCACATTCACTCCGCTCTGTTAATAATATCCCAGAATTCAGATCATCTCTTAAAACTCACTTTTTCTCTGAATGTCACTCTTCTGATTGCTAAACTGACCACTTTTTTTTGACCCAACTGTACTCTACATATTTGTCTCCTAGGTCTTGTTTTGTATTTCCAGTTTGTTATTTTTGATTCCCTGTATGTTTGCAAACCTAATGTTGTCTTTACCTGTTTACTGTTTCTTTCAATGTCTGCTTGTACTATTTCTTTTGTTACATTCTTTGTAAAGTGCGCCTGAGCTCTGGAAAGGCACTAATTAATTAAAACTTATTATTATTATTATTATTATTAACTTATCCAGCATAAGTTTTACACAGCGGATGCCCTTCCAGCTGCAACCCATCACTGGGAACCCATACACTCTTGCATTCACACACATACACTACAGACAATTTAGCCTACCCAATTCACCTATACCACGTCTTTGGACTTGTAGGGGGAAACCGGAGCACCCGGAGGAAACCACCACGGGGCGAACATGCAAACTCCACACAGAAATGACAAGTGACCCAGCTGAGGCTCGAACCAGTGACCTTCTTTGCTGTGAGGTGATCGTGCTACACACTGCGCCACCGTGGCGCCCCAAACACAAATGTTAAAATATTAATTGAAATCACATTAGGTGAAATTTTCAGACATTCAGTAGATTATATATCTAGACAAAAGCACGCTCTAAGACAGGGGTGCCCAAATATTTTCGTAAAAAGGGCTAAAACCAGATATCTGTATGGCTACATTCACACTGCAGGAAAATGTGGCCTGAATCAGATTTCTTTGTCCGCATGTGACTCACATCTGTTTTAGTCTTGGCAGTGTGAACAGCCTAAATCGCATGGAATCTGATCTTTTCACTACAGATTTGTGCTTTCATGTGTAGTATTAAATCAGACACAGATCTGATGTTTTGCAATGCGACCCCAGTGTGAACGGTGCTGTACGATTTCTTGACTTTAACATACTGTAATCTTTGAGCGACATGTGTCATCATTCTGTGCTGCAAACATCATCTACTCTTTAGCAGTATAGTAGAATGGCACACAGGGCGATTACTTTACCACAGAAAGGTGGTTGTTCATTTTGAAAAATAATCTGGTGCTTGTTAACCAATCTGGTTAACGATTGGGGTTGATCGTGAAGCTAAGGAGCATCAGGGCCTGTTGCAGAGAGGGGATCTGTGCGCAAAGGAGGGGGCACTTTCATTTTAAGGATGAACTTTCTCTCAGAGTGTAAAAAAGCACATGTGCTCAAGCACCCAAACACCCCTTCTGCACGTGCCTGTTATTTATTCATTCATTCATTTATTGTATTTTCGGCTCAGACCCTTTATAAATTTGGGGTCGCCACAGCAGAATGAACCGCCAACTTTATTCATTCATTTTCTTTTCGGCTTAGTCCCTTTATTAATCTGAGGTTGCCACAGCGGAATGAACCGCCAACTTATCCAGCATTTGTTTTACGCAGCGGATGTCCTTCCAGCCACAACCTATCATTGGGAAACATCCATACATTCTCATTCACACTCATAGACTACGCACAATTTAGCTCACCCAATTCACTTGTACTGCATATCTTTGGACTATGGGGGAAACCAGAGCACCCAAAGGAAACCCACACTAACACGGGGAGAACATGCAAACTCCACACAGAAATGCCAAGTGACCCAGCCGAGGCTCGAACCAGCGACCTTCTTGCTGTAAGGGGTCAGCACTACCTACTGCACCACCGTGTCGCCCCCTGTTGTTTATAACAAAGTAAAATGAAATAACTCTGCAAACAGATATAAACCAACACCGCCATCACAGTTCAGTCTGCGGCTGCTCATTAACCCTTGATGAGTTCACTACAGCGGTGGTCAGATAGACGCTCAACACGGTTGTCATAAATCGCAAATGGTCAGTGTTTTCAATCACAAGTGACTCATTTTAGGTTTCAAATGCCAAAATACACATTAGCACTAGCAGAACAACCCTTTAGAGTTCATGAAATACACCATGGTTATCTGTGAAAAGGGCAATAATCATATTAAGCATAATCTGACAACATGTTTACTTCATAAACACATTGTGTGCATAATTAGACATTTTGTGCGGCCCGTAACCGTACTTTTGCGCATGCAGGTCAGTTCAGCGCCATGATCTCTTCACAATGCAAATCTGATATTGGCCACATTTATAACAACAATGTGAACAGCCATGCAGAAAATCAGATCTGAGGCAAAAATCTGATTTAAGCACTAAGCCTCGCAGTGTGAACGTAGCCTATGAGCCGTGGGCCGAAGGTAAATAAACCAAACTATATTATATTAAAGTTGCCATGGGTAATTTCCTAATTTTTTTTATTATATATATTAATAATAATAAATAAATAAACAACATTACTTTAAATTGTATTAACTAATGCAGCATAACTTCTAAAGTTATAACAATAAACTGAATTCAAATATCTTGGAGTCTTAATTGACTCAAAATTAACTTTTAAATCAATAAGTAAAAAGGTCTGTAATTGTGCCAAATTTAATGTCTAATTTCCGGTTCATAAGGTCACACCTATCACTGCAGGCAGCTAAAATATTCATGCACTCAATGATTTTTTCACATATAGCCTACTGTTTAACAACCTGGTCACAGGCAAACAAAACAACACTAAAGCCCATAGAGTCACTATACAAACAGACAATTAAAATACCGGATAAAAAGCCTCTAAGACATCATCATTTTACCATCCTACAAAAATATAAACTGTTAAGCTGGGAAAATTTCAAGAAGTATGCAAACATTTGTCTGATGTATAAGATTATTCATGGCCTGTCATCTCCACCTCTCAGTCAGTTCGTAAACATAAGTAACACCACACACAGAGCAACACGAGGGGCAGTCAGGGGAGATTGCATTGTCCCACTCCGGAGGAGTGCCTTTGGTCGGGGTGCCTTTTAAGTTACAGCTGCACAGGAGCTGCACATAACCTCTTACGTTCCAAAAACATTTAAAAATCTGGTTTATAGAGCATCAGACGTGTCATCATGCCTAGCATGAACCTACCCAGCATGTTATCTCTTGTGCCTGCCATCTTATTGATTTGTTTAAATGTGTTTTAACTATTCTTATCTTTAGTACATATTGTTGGTGTTTTTAGTTTAATTTGTACATATACATAATTTATTAAGGTTTACTGTCTATTTTAGTGTTTCTTAACTATGCTGTTTGATTGTGTAATTTTTGAATTGTTTTTTTAGGTTGACAATTTTAACATCTGTCCAGGGACAACAGACGAAAAATAGCCTTCTGGCTAATTCTGGTGCATTTGCAGAAATGCTTATTAATGTACACTGTCCCTGCCCTATAAACAAAATAAATAAATAAATAAAAATAAATAAATAAAATAAACACATAAAAGTGAAAAGTGGAGTTCAATGCTGAATACAATAGTCAAGCAGAATCTGCCTTTACCTTGTTTTGCTCACTAAAGTCTCTGCGTTGTCCTCTATCCATCAGGTGACTGTACATACATTTAAACTAAATCTGCTTCATTTACTATATTTAATTGAAACATTTAATTTCAGTTAGCTTTTAACAATAAAACAAACTAACAAAAGGTTACAATAGATATGAAATGGCCATCTTTAAATCAGAGGTGCTCAACCCTGCTCCTGGAGATCGACCTTCCTGCTGAGCTCAGCTCCTACCCTGATCAAACACATCTGAACTAATTAATTAGGACCTGAATATCACTAGATAATTACAGGCAGGTGTGTTTGATATTGGCTGCAACTGAATTCTGCAGGGCGGTTGATCTCCAGGAGGAGGGTTGGTCACCCCTGCTCTAAATCATGGGTCTCAAACTCAATTCCCAGAAGGCGGGGGCTCTGCACAGTTTTGCTCCAACCCTAATCAAACACAACTGATCCAAGTAATCAAGGTGTTCAAGACTACAATAAGCTATTAAGCAGGTGTGAGTTGGATGGGGTTGGAGCTAAAATCTGCAGCGCTGTGGCCCTCCAGGAGCCCTAAATAGATCTTCTCAGATGGGATGGCAGGCCAAATCAAAGGTTACCATGGGCCAATATTGATATTAACCAAAACGAAAGCAAGACTGTATCATTTTAAATATTTCAGCATCAATATTTTTGACAAAACTAATCCATCAATATTAATCCCGGTTCCTTTTAAGAGTTTAACTGTAGATATAAAGACAAAAGAACATCCAGTGCCGGCAAGAGGGGGAGAGGCAGTGAAATGCAAAATTAACAGTGTGCTAAAAATGGAGCAGAACAGCTAAAGGAGAAGAGAAAGAGAGTGAGCAGACCACTGTCAAAAGTAGGAGGGAGGAAAATACACAGCAGCTTGAAAGAATGGGGTTAGTGAGGGAGGAAGATAAAGAGAAATTAAACAGGGATTAAAAGGTGGAGAGAGGGAGTGAGTGAGAGCGAAGCAAGATAAACAGTGTGAGAACCAAATTAGCCGGTGGGAAGAGAAAGAGAGAGAAAGTGAATAGGGGAGTGTTAATTGTTAGTTTTCAGTGGTTCCCATTGGACTTCACCATTGTGTGTATATGTATGTGTGTGTTCAGTGAATGACAGGTCTTTAGAGCGCTGGGTAAAGTTCTTTTTTTTCTTCAGACCTGTGTAAAGCTGATGACTTTCCTCTGTAATCCCATTAGGAAGCTTGTAGTTGGATCATCGTCTCCCTGGTTGTGCTGACAGGCCTAAGCCAACAGCACACATCAACAACACCGCCCCGTCTACAGCACGCTGGACTAGATTAACCTCAAAAACACCTGAGATGCACAATGCATGTTTCTGACATGGCCAGAAAGTCGAAGTTATGAAAATATTGACAATCATTGTGTGTGACAGAGTGATTGTGTTGGCTGGAAGGTCACAGTTATGTTGCGTTTTCCCTAATGACAGCTCAGGCACTCTACTCATGATCTGTCATAGCAGTGTTCATTACGAAACTGACAGAATGAATGAAACGGTTTTCTGTCTTCTTGATTGATGCCTAAAATAAGCATCAGCAAGAAGACAGATATAACATTGTTTTCTTTTTATGCATCATTCCCTTATAGCAAACTGATGGTAAGATGGACATGGTTAAGATTATTGTGGCTGAAGTCATCAAACTAATGTCAATAGAGAAGGACTGCAACTTTAAATGCAAAAGCAAATGGTCAGATTGATCAGTAAGTTGATTGAAAATTACCAAAACAAATATTAATTCCAATGGATTAGCTTGCACAGATTAATTATTCACAACAACGACTGTACTAGCCAAATAAGCCATATTCTGCTCACATTCAATTAAAGTGACAGTGCATTGATAATGTCCAAAAACACATTGAATGACAGTGAAAAGTAGCAATTTTACTATCTGAAACTATTAAATTAATAAAATTAGCAATTTTGTATCTGAAAGGGCATCCGCTGTGTAAAACATATGCTAGATAAGTTGGTGGTTCATTCCACTGTGGCGACCCCAGATTAATAATGTTCCTAAGCCGAAAAGAATTTGAATGAATGAAAGCAAAATTATTATCCTCAAAAATGTCCAGAAAATGTCCTGATGTAAGGTAATGTCCTGTTTTTTCTAAATCGTTTTCACATATCCCCAAGGGCCTGGGGACTTTGTCACTGAGCTTTAAAGGAAATTAAATTCACAGAGCATAAAAAGCCTCTTTCCAAGCTTTGTGCTTCAGACTGATCAAATAAAACAGAAAAAAAAAAAGATCATGCCCTGCTGAACCCACACGCAGGACAAGGACTTAACCTCAACGTCAACCTCAACTACAAGCCAACATTACAGCCACTGCTCTGATTACCTTCAGTAAAGGTCACTGACCATCAAATTCACTGGCAATGACAGCGCTAGCACCACCACACAGGATACTATACGAACAAACCATTACAGGTTTATCATCTGTACTCATAATGTAATTATTATGGAGGACGCAGAGTATGGGGCATTTATAATGTCAATGTTTATTTTCTTTGTGCGTGATTACGTAAGAATGATATAGTATACCTCACAGAAAACAAATGCACTATAAAATATATTATTAATATTAATTAATAGTTGGCGCATTTTGTGATTCACAAGTGTTTTCCATTTATTTACGGTTGTAAATTGCATTATGGGATGTTGATCTCTGCTCTGTTCACGTTTCATTCATTCATTTTTCTCCGGCTTAGACCTGTTATTCATCAGGGGTCGCCACAAGGGAATGAACCGCCAACTTATCCAGCATATGTTTTACACAGATACCCTTTCAGCTGCAACCCAGTACTGGGAAACACTCATACACACACGCACACACTCATGCACTACAGCCAGTTTAGTTTATTCAATTCACCTATAGCGCATGTGTGTGGACTGTGGGGGAAATAGACGCACCCGGAGGAAACCAACACGAGGAGAACATGTGAATTTCACACAGAAATGCCAACTGTCCCAGCTGGGACTCGAACCAGTGACCTTCTTGCTGTGAGGCCACAGTGCTAACCACTGAGCCACTGTGTCACCTCTGTACGCTTTTCATGATGAAAACTCCACTGTTTATAGAAGACAACAGGGTGCCAGCAACCAACATTCTTCAAACTATCTACTAACAAAGAAAGGAGGGAGATTAATGATAAGGTAGCTTTAATTTTGGTTGAACTACGCCTTTAAACATCGATTTAGCAAAAAATAACAATTAAATATTAGATGGAAAGCAACGTAAGGATCAAACATTTGATCCATCTTTCTATGAACATAATTAATGTATAAAGATCTGAACTGGTGTCTCATAGATGAGAAGCGAGTAGAGATACTGTAAGCATATTACAAAGAGATGGAAGAAATTAAATTTTAACTGATCCACGGTAAAACATAAAAGAACAGCACGGAGATCAAATGAAAACCGGAACGAAGTAAAGGGAAAAAAAATAACAGACAATCGCAAATCAGACAGCGATGTAGAACCTGAGCTAATCTGAATGTCTTTCACGGCTGGCATAGACAGACACGGCTCTCTTTCAGAGGCAGCAGCTGCAGAAGGATATGGCTGGAATCACTCTCAGGTCTAATGAGCACACACACATGAATTAGAGAGACTATGTCTAGAGAGCAAACGCACACACAAAAACACCTGCATGCCAACCACCATCATTCTCAAAACTAAAAATAACCAGCAAACATGTATAGGCTGCTATATGGACGTGACAGATTTATGCAGAATTAATGCAATGAAATGTCCAAAACTGCACATTATACATCTTTTTGTTCTTTTAAAATAATTTGCATATTAATGATACTAATTTCAGTGAGAATAAAAAGTACATTTTGTTTAACCCACTGAAGTAGAATTATTGCATTAAACATGAATACAGCCACCAGTAAATTCCATCAAAACTTTTCATTAATTTTCATTCTATTTAAATTCTGGACTATCAACCTATGGCAAGCCGTTCTGACATTTAATTAATAACCTGTACTAGTATCTATGTTCATGCTGCTAGTACTTATTTTTTTAGATATTAGTATCTTTTCCATTAAGTACTAAAATATGTACTAATCCCAACTGGAATACATAGTCAAAACTGAATAGTTGATATCTCACTGACGGATCCCATAGAATTCAATGGCAAAAAAATCCAATTTCTTAACAACAGAATAGTTACTAGTCAGTATTAAAATAAGAATGAACTAATTTAAGGTTAATTAATTAAGATTAATTTATTAATATTAATAAATAAGAACTAGTGTATTTATTAGGACTAATATCTAATAAATATTACTAGTGCCTAATGAATAAGTACTATTATATAACACATACAGTTGCAGTCAGAATTATTAGCCCCCTTTGATTTTTTTCTTTTTTAAATATTTCCCAAATGATGTTTAACAGAGCAAGGAAACTTTCACAGTATGTCTGATAATATTTTTTCTTCTGGAAAAAGTCTTATTTGTTTTATTTCGGCTAGAATAAAAGCAGTTTTTAATTTTTTTAAAGATCATTTTAACGTACAAAATTATTAGCCCCTTTAAGCTATTTTTTCAATAGTCTCCAGAACAAACCTTCGTTATACAATAACTTGCTTAATTACCCTAACCTGCCTAGTTAACCTAATTAACCTAGTTGAGCCTTTAAATGTCACTTTAAGCTGAAAAGAAGTGTCTTAAAAATATCTAGTCAAATATTATTAACTGTCATCATGGCAAAGAGAAAATAAATGAGTGATTAGAAATTAGTTATTAAAACTATTATGTTTAGAAATGTGTTGGAAAAATCTGCTCTCCGTTAAACAGAAATTGGGAAGAAAAATAAACAGGGGGGGCTAATAATTCTGACTTCAACTAAGTTCTAGTATGCATTTAATAGGTACTATTATCTATAGAATACGTACTATAGTATCTAATGAATCAGTACTATTATCTAATACATAAGTACTAGTATCTATTTAACAGGTACTAGTATCTAATGAATAAGTATCTAATAAATACGTACTAGTATCTAATATATAAGTAAGTACTAGTATTTATTTAATGGGAACTAGTATCTTATGAATGAGTACTAGTATCTAATACATAAGTACTAGTATCTATTTAATAGGTACTAGTATATAATGAATAAGTACTATTATCTAATACATAAGTACTAGTATCTATTTAATAGGTAGTATCTTGAATGAGTACTAATATCTAATACATAAGTACTAGTATCTATTTAATGTAGTATCTAATGAATAAGTACTAGTATCTAATACATAAGTACTAGTATCTATTTCATAGGTACTAGTATCTTGAATGAGTACTAATATCTAATACATAAGTACTAGTATCTATTTAACAGGTACTAGTATATTGAATGAGTACTAATATCTAATACATAAGTACTAGTATCTATTTAATAGGTACTAGTCTCTAATAAGGGCGCCACGGTGGCCGAGTGGTTAGCACGTTCGCCTCACAGCAAGAAGGTCGCTGGTTCGATCCCCGGCTGGGCCAGTTGGCATTTCTGTGTGGAGTTTGCATGTTCTCCCCGTGGTTGCGTGGGTTTCCTCCGGGTGCTCCGGTTTCCCCCACAGTCCAAAGACATGCGGTACAGGTGAATTGGGTAAGCTAAATTGTCCATAGTGTATGTGTGTGAATGAGAATGTATGGATGTGTTTCCCAGAGATGGGTTGTGGCTGGAAGGGCATCCGCTGCGTAAAACAAATGCTGGATAAGTT
>CAIGQQ010024923.1:2778-15523 GCA_903798035.1 Danio albolineatus
CACATGAGAATTCACACTGGAGAGAGGCCGTACACATGCCAACAGTGTGGAAAAAGCTTCTATACTACAGGAAACTTGGCAGTGCACATGAGAATTCACACTGGGGAGAAGCCTTACTCTTGCCCTCAGTGTGGAAAGAGTTTTAAGCAAAATGACACCCTTACAGTCCACATGAGAACTCACACTGGAGAGAGAATTTTTACTTGCACACAGTGTGGGAAAAGTTTTTCTCAAAAACAAAACCTTGACACCCACATGAGGATTCACACTGGAGAGAAACCTTACACATGCACAGAGTGTGGTAAAAGTTTCAGATGTAAAAAAACACTCAAACGCCACATGATAAGTCACACCGGAGAGAAGCCATTTGTGTGTGCTCAGTGTGGAAAGAGCTTCACAACTAAAGCTAGCCTCATGAATCACATGAATGGTCACACTGGAACCATAGTGTTCACATGTGATCAGTGTGGAAAGAGTCTCACATGCAAAGACTCTATTAAGCGACACATGAAGACTCACTCAGGAGAGAAACGTTTTAGATGCAGTGAGTGTGGAAAGGTTTTTAAACATAAAAGCAGCCTCAGCACTCACATAAAGCGTCACAATGGAGAGCAGAGTCCTCAAAAATGAGGCCTTGTCCATACAAACACAGGTATATTCAAAATGGCAGCTTTTTCATGTAGTTTGGCTGTTCATTAAAGTGAAGTTTATTTATAAACTACTTTCGGGAGGATCACATGCTTATGATTTATTAGAGTCATCTATACAATTTGGCGAGCCACCCAAGAACGGTTAAGCCAAATACAGTAAAATCTAACAAAGTGAAGGATTTAATTATTAGTATGTGAGTTTTATACTGCTGTATACTCCATGTATAACCTGTCTTTGTTCTCTCTGCTGTTGCATTTTCTGTTCCTTCCTCCTTTTCCATTTATCAGTCACTCCTACAAGTTTTTGACTCAAGGCCGTTATCTTCCTCTTCTCTCACGGACAGCAGCAGCTTGTATTTGGGTTTTTTGGTGTGTGTGAGAGAGTGTTTGTGTCAGCATATTCACGTGTACATGCACATTCTCACGTATCCTGGTTTTTGTTTTTTATGGTAATATTCTTTGTGTTGGGGCTCAGTTTTAGGCGGACCCTTGATGTGTGTATATAAGATTGCTCTTCCTTCCCTTGTGTCAGAATAAAAATCTACTGAACCACTCAGCTGATTTTTCTTCTCATTCTTCCGAGCTCGGACGGTCTTGATGCAGACACTCACTGGTGACAAGAAACTATAGAGAAGGGACCCAAGAAAGAGAGATTTTCCTACAGTCTTGGGGGCTCGTCCGGGATATATCTGGTCAGGTAAGAGAATTTTATTCATATTACCTGATTAGGTATATCCTGTTTTATCTATAGAATTTTTTAGATTAGGGAGGTTATCCTACACAGGGATTGTGTAGATGTTGAGGTTATCCTACACAGGGATTGTGTAGATGGTTATCCTACACCTCGACGGTGTAGAAGATGGGATATCCTGCATAGTTGTGTTCCTGTATCCGATTAAATTTGGGTTGCACATTGTGTGATAGATCACACGGTAGCTGAACTGCTAGGTGTGGTAAAGCGCGCTTTTTAGATATAAGGAAATAAAAAACAAATTATCACCAGTGAGTTTTCTCATCATGGGCCAAACTTATCCAAAGCCTGAGCCCAGTGAGACCCCTGTAGACTGGATGAATAGATGTGGATGGGGATTTTACACTGAACCATACATCTCAAATTTAGCAGGATGGACTGAGGATCAATCTCAGTGGCGAAATTTTCCCCGAGAAGGGACGTTTGACCCCAGTTATCTAAAATCTGTTCACAGCCTGACTTATGGTGGTATGGGAGACCCCGAATGGCATATGAGATATTTGACAGAGTCCTATGACACATGGTATAAGATGAGTTCGATTTGGAATGATAAAAAGAATATTTATGTTCCTAAAGCCATGTTAAAAACAGTTCCTAAGCCCCCTACAGATAAAGATAGGGAGAGAGAGGGTATGAAACGTGGCTTTAACAGTCCTCCACCCCTCTACATGGTCCCTACTGCCCCTGCTAAACTGGGCCCCAGTAAGGCACCAGCTGAAAAACAGACATGCACCCCTTCAGCGCCAGTGAGCCCAGTCGCTCCAGTAGCGGAGAATTATCCCTAGTTAAAACAATGGCAGAGGGACACTGAGTGTGCGAATGATAATTGTGACAGACCTGATGATGCAGGTCCAGACGAAGGGTCCGTAATTGACCCGCCAAAAAATGTAGCTGCTGTTTGGGTGGCCAAAGCCAAGGGCATTGACATTGTCCCTCCCTCACCCAGTGCGCTGAAGGATCTGATTTCTCTGCTTCCCGGTGTTGACAACCCCATAGCTTTTGTCGACATGTTAATTAGGAGTTCACCTCATTGCCAATTAATTGGGGCGGATTACAGATTTGTATTACAAGCCAAAATGGGCAAAGATTATGATGATGCTGAAATTTCAGAAAAAAATCCCTGCATTAAGTCATGAGAATTATAAGGTTAAACATGAAAAAGAAACCAAAGTAGAGCCAGGTGCAGCTGAGGGAGATAGACCTGTCACTAAAACTAAAATGTTCGTTTCACTGCCCTGGAGGGACGAGCAGGAAAAGCTACTCGCTGACTTTCGCACACAATTAACTAAATATTTGGTGCAGAAAAGAACAGCCAACCGTGATCTGTCTCATGTCACTTCCTGTAAGCAGGAAAAGGGTGAGACGGTCCCCACTTTCTTTAGATGTTTTGCTGAAGTATGGGTCAGCGTGGGAGGATTGGATCTGAATGAGGGCATGGCCAATCCATTTTTCCTGTCCACCTTTCTGAATAATTGAACTTGATGCTCGTCTTGATTCCTCAGGAATTTTGCTGGATGGCACTGGCCGTGTGTGCATTCCTTCTGCTTGTGCGCCTTTTCTTGTTCGCGAGTTTCACGGTGTTACACATCGCGGCCGACATGTGACATCACATGTTGACAGCACATTAGACAGATGGTTAGTTTGTGCTCAAAATCATGTGACACATGACCACAGGCTAAACACCAACAGCTACAAATTCCAGCAAAGGCAGGTAGATTTCACTCATCTTCCTAAGAGGGGACCACATAAATATCTTTTGGTGTTTGTAGATAGATTTTCAATATGGGTTGAAGCGTTCCCCTGTGCGAGGGAAGATGCAAAAACTGTGATTTTATATCTGACAAAAGATATTATTCCCAGATATGGTATACCATGTGGCATTGACTCTGACAAAGGCACTGCATTCACAGCAAAAGTGATTTAAGGCCTTGCTAAAGAATTAGGCATTACATGGCACTTGCACATACCATACCACCCACAGTCATCAGGTGTAGTAGAAAGAACCAACAGAACAATCAAAGACAAATTGAGAAAAGCTATGCAGAGCATGGGACGCTCTGACTGGCCTGCATTACTCCCAGTGGTGTTGGCGGACATAAAAATGTCCCCTCACAAGGGACTCCAGGGGCTCTCACCCTATGAAACAGTAATGGGTAGACCTTTTTTCAGGCCCCCTGGAGGAATGGAGGGCATGCACTGGTAGATGGCTCGTGTGATGTTCATATTAGTGAGTACACGCAACAACTGATTGGGGTTTTAAACCAATACTGGGCTAAATTACATTTCTGTGCAGCACCAATGCCAGAGCATAAAACACACCCCTTCAAGGTTGGGGACAAAGTACTAATTAAACAATTTGCTAAGATGGGTAAGGGTCTTGCTGATACCAAATATAGTGCACCCACTGAAGTTGTTGCTGTTACTCGAACTGCTGTCTTAACTTCCTCTTTCCCACAGTGGATCCATGCAACCAGACTGAAGGAGGCTCCATCTAATGTTTAAAATTTGTTTGCATATATGTATATACAGGCATAATCTGTCTTGAGATTCTCTTTTCTTTCCAGAGGGGCGCCCCACATGATTGAAGTGCTGGCCAGCCATCGAATTCTAACAACGCCTGGAGGACACTGTATGGTTGCTATCTGATAGCAGAGGAGCTGAACACGCAGCGCTGTTTATCAAATAGAAACTGTCAGTTCACATCATGAGCTGGAGAAGTGTGTCTGTTGCTGTGACTGGACTTATCATCCTATGCTTGGTGGTATTGATCTCACTGCCTGCCTTACATCATCAACACAGGCGATGGAGTGAGCATGGACATTTCGATTGGGAGGAAGAGCCGGGAGAGGATCCTATTGGAGTGAATCTGTGGTATAAGTATGTGAAAGTTTTGGTAAAATCATATGTCGAATTGTTATGTTTGTTCAGTAATGCCTCACTCAGCCAAAAAGAACACCCTATATGGTAAACCAATGAATAAAACTCAGGCTAAGTGTTTTGCCAGCTTTGCTGGATGTGGTTATCAGGACCGCTACATTGTAATAAATGATTCTGACATTTATAGGACAGGCCTCAAAGATGGAACGTGTGATTCAATGTTTTGGGTAAAATTTAATCATACCTCACAAGGAAAACCAATTGGACACAAGGTTTTCTTTAACCACACCTTAAAGCATCCTATGTGTTATCATCAGACCATTGGCAATATCTATATGGGCAGCACTCTCAACTGTGAGCAGATATGGGCCTATGGTGAAGGGGCGCCCGTGGACATGTGGGGCCCCTCTAATGGCACCTATGTTGTCCAAGGTGGATGGTGGTTATGTGGGCGAACAGCTTACATGTCACTACCCGCAAACTGGACTGGTCAATGTGCCCCGATACATGTTACTGATCACACGTTCATCATGGCCGCCGTACTAGGCGCTGGAACAAGGAGACGACGAAGTGTGCCCACTTTTGTGCCTCATGACCCCATATGGGGTGAGGACGTTCCGGATGAGTTCAAATTATGGTCTGCGAATAACAAGGTCCTATTGTCCCTGTTTCCTCAGATTGGTGTGGGAAAGGTTATGCTGAGGCTTGAAACATTGGATTACAGGTTGGGTTTGTTCATTAATGCATCTCAAGTTACCGATACGGCCCAAAACAAAGAGATTTCTAACATTAGGACTATGGTAATGCAAAATAAAATGGCACTCGACCTTTTGACTGCTTCTGGTGAAGGTGTGTGTATTGCTAAACACGACATGTTGCACGTATGTATCAGATGATGTCAATAGTGATGCTGTGAGAGATGCCTTAGGTACCCTGACTAAATTAAAGGATGCTATGATAGCTGACTATCGCCCCGATCATAACGGTGGATGGAATATTTTCCACAATCTTTTTGGCTGGGTGACGCCCTTTATCTCGATGATAATTCCTATTATTGTTGTCGCACTACTGATTTTCTGTTGCGGCCCATGTCTTGTACAATGTATAATGAATCGTGTTTATGCACCCATTGAGAGTATGACTGGTCGTGGGTATGAGCAAATACCCATGCGTTAGGCTTTTTAGAGCCTAAAAGAGGGGATTGAAGGATTTGATTATTAAATGTGTGTTTTATACTGTTTTTTACAGCTTGTTGAGTTGAAGTATAAACTAGTTTTCTCTTGCTCTTTCTGCTGTTTCTCTACACTGCAGGAAATGTGTGTGTATCTGCACATTGTGTTCTTATTTTGGCTACAAAATAACCGTCTGACCGTCTCTATCTGACCCGCTCAACAGATGCGCACACACATTCACACACATTCTCACGTACCCATTCTCACCTATCCTGGTTGATGTAAGCTGTCTTTGTATCACTGTTTGTCGACTTTTATGGGAATATCCTTTGTGTTGGGGCTCAGTTATAGGCGGACCCTCGATGTGTGTATATAAGATTGCTCTTCCTTCCATTGTGTCAGAATAAAATCTACTGAACCACTCAGCTGATTTTCTTCTCATTCTTCCGAGCTCGGACGGTCTTGATGCAGACACTCACTGGTGACAAGAAACTATAGAGAAGGGACCTGAGGAAAGGAGAGATTTTCCTACACCCTGGGAGGAGAGTCACCGCCAGCGAAGTGCTCCGAGTTAGCTCATTGATTTAACGATAATAGCAAAACAGAAAGCATATGTTCTTAAAAAGAGGATTCACTAGACTAACTAAAAACATTTGCCATTTAATTGTTTATACTGTAGGTGAGCTGTCAGTCCCAGGTACGTCCGTCTGTCAGTCAGAGAATCAAAGCTTCAGAGTCAAGCAGGCCTCATGGATTTTGATGACGGGTTGGAGGCGCTCATTCCAGCTGCATAATAATAATAATGATAATAATAATAATAATAATAACTTATTATTATTATTACAGTGAAATAAGTCATTACATATGACGGGATGAGGCAAGCTTGTATCCGCAGACACAGTGCAACAGAATCTGCGCCATCGCAGCTCAGCCCGCTCTGATCATACAGGTTTGGTTTTCAGCAGCAGCGTGGAAGGAGCCTCCACTCTTTCTGTAACAAACTACAAGTCATTTATTTAACTAACTTAATCTTACTTGTCTATATTACAACTAATCACAATTAGTCTGAAGCCGTTTAAGAATGGTTGAAACGATAAACATTCTGCAGTTTGTTTGTGCTGACAGCTCAGCCGGTATGTTGTAATCCGACCTTTTCATTCAGGGACTGCCCTGGATTACTGGCACACACCATAGTCACATTATATCTATTATGGCATTATGTTTTTGAATATTATAAATATTTACGATCTATTGATAAATTATTGTTAATTTTCCCACTGATGATCCAAAAGATTTCTTCAAATGCCACAGTGAAGCCTGCTTAAAGCCATTGGTGCCCCAGCAAAAAAAAACAAAAAAAAAAACGTTATGTTATATTGTGTACGTTCTGGCCAAAACTAACTAACTCAGAAGCTTATTATTAATAATCAATCTTTGTATATACACCCCCATATAGTTCCATATAGTTTATTAATTTGAATCAATTTAAGATGTTTGACAATGTTAAGATAAATATGTTGCATTTTGCCATGCTTTTTGACTTATTTATGAACTATTTATGGACATAAAATTCAATAAAAAAATATCCTGAATTTGAAGAATATGTGTCCCTGGCACTGAGCTCAAGTAATAGTTTAACGTCAGATAAAAACCTTAAATGAAGGAGATACAAGAAAACATGACAATTAAATACATAAAATATACTATTGTGTAATACACTGTAGGTTTATCATGCATAGTATGTATCATCATTTCTAACATCAAAATTCATAACACTGCATTTATGTATTAATATGACACCAGATCAGCTGTTTGTAATCTAGAATGATCTAAACACATTTCCTGAAGCTGTAAACTGAAGCTTTGTCCATCATTTGATCAGGCGATAGCAACACAAATACGTGCATTGTTGTTGGTCTTTGTTCTTCAGAGAAAGTGTTGAAATAATGGTCAATACCTGTGTTTCTCTGAGAGAGAGTCCTTTACTCGCTCCTCTGCCATACTGCAGCTAAAACACCAATGCTAACATTAGCAGAGTTTTGAGGAAACAATTAGCCGCTGACCATCACCTGGAGATGACAATATACTGAGATTAAGAACATCACACTTTATAGCAATCAATGCTGAGTTCACAAACAAGCACTTACTGAAACAGATCAATTATGAGGGAGACAACAGAGTTTCAGTCATTTCACAGCAGATAAATATACTCTACTAGAGATATATGTATATGAAATGATTAACATTGCAGTTGGTTTAACCCCTGATCTGATATCCCATATTTTGTTCATAGTTTAAAAAAAAAGAAGAAATAAATATGATTTATGCATATCTTACTGTATAGAGTCCATCAAGGTTCAAAAGGTTTTAAGACATAAGGTTCAAAAATCATGTTGTAAGATCAAGAATAAAACACAACACCATTTCCTCAAAGAGAAATCTCAGAGGCAGGAGCTCAGAGACTCAATCACAGCGCTGGCACTGGATTTTCTGGTTAAAGGAGACAATTTCTCACCTTAAATACTTAACTGAGAACAACCAATCATAAATTCAAGATAATAAAAGCTCCACAGTGACCTTTGTCTGGTCATATGTTAACCTAAAACCCAGTTGGAGTAAAAAGTGAATCCTTGACAAAGATCTTACCAAAGCCAAAACTCAGATCATTTCTCATAATACAAGTGACGACTGTGACATTGAGACCACTTGACCAATCACACTGAGACATTTAACATGATGCCCAACATATACCCAATTATACAGATATAAAAACTATATAGAAACATGAAATCCAGCAACTCTTGAGTGACCTTTCAATGACCCAGTCCATATATAGGGGAGGGCAAAGCAAATGATTTCTGGAGATCATTAGAAAGTTTGCTGTTTTGTTGCATGGCAGTTGTTATGATCTTATATGCTGGAGAGATTTAACCGTCCCTACAAGGTTTTGATGTGTTTTTTAATGTACTGAAAAACGTCACTTCAGAGTTTAAGGAACGTTGATGTGTTGAGTTTAACTATACATTATTTAACTTAATCATGGGTCAGACAGACATTTAAATCACACTCATATATCTAAAATCCCTTCATCATCTCCACAAATAAGCGTAACGGTAGAAGTATTAAACTTACATGCAGAAGTTCAGACGCTCTTGAGCAGCAGGAACACAATTTGAGCTCTGACTCTTTCGCTTCACTAAAACACACCTGTGTGATCTACAGGTATATCCTGATATATTATTGCTTCCACCGAGTAGCGCTGACCTGAGTATTCATGAGGTTCTTCTGACTGTGGGCGTGTCCTCGAAACAACACACAAAACACTGGAGCTGAATATATCTGTGAAGTTGCTGAACGTAAGCTGGTTAATGAATTATTTCATGAAGGAAATAAAGGTGCAATGAGAGGTATAAAGTTTAACAGCTCACAGTGAATAGATTATGTTATATGATTTTGGCATTCAGATATACCACAGCATTAAGCAGAGCTGTTTTCCAATATACTGGTTACCCACAAGAGCAAAGTCTTTCTCAGACGATAGAATAGTCAGAATGAAAGAAATGTTTTCACATCTCTTTATGACTTAATAAACAACTGCATTCAGTTGAAAGATTTTGTCAATCATGTTTGTCCTCCTCTTCTTTGTGAATCATTTTTAATCATTTAATCACTGCAGCTGTAAGAGACAAATATAAAATCAGAAATATGTGACCTCAGTGTTTCTTCACCTGTTTTCATACACAACCCATACTTGTTCAAGTAACCCAGCGCTGAGAAACAGCCTCTGAGAGATAGGCTGATGTGAAAGTTTTCTCAATGTCATATCACTCAGATCTCAGTATTGAACTTGCACAGATATCCAAAATCCTCCAGTGGTTTCTCAGTGAAGCTCTGCTGGTCTCCTCCTCTCCTGTCTGTTGCCTTATCAATCACTGACTGTGCAACTCAACTGGTATTCCTGTCAGCGATGTCTCTGGAAAACGGTTTCTAACCCACTTTTCTGATATGCTTTAATTTTCAGGAAAATAATAACAGAACTGCATTTCCATTTCACTTCAGTGAGTCCCGATGAATAAACACAAGCACGCTCTCACTCGGATGATCATCCAGTACCGGGAAATCATCAAAATGATCATCGTCCAAGAGAGTTCGCCATAATGAAGGTTTTATGATCCATGCTTCCTTTAATTTGATCAGAAAGAGATGTCCTTTTACCCTGAGCTCTTGTGTTCAGATCATTCAATTTAATGATATTGTCTGCAGGTTGGCCAAAAGAGCAAGGCATTTGCAAGCCTGGCTCATTCTGAAAATGTACCACTACAGTGAGGGAAAGAATGATTTGTACCCCAGCTGATTTTGTAAGTTTGCCCATTAACAAAGAAATGATCAGTCTAAAATGTCAATGGTAGGTTTATTTGAACAGTGTGAGACACAACAATAATAAAATAATCCAGAAAAATGCGTTTCAAAAAAGTTAGAAATTATTTTGCATTTCTAAGACAAAGACAGGACTAACAGAGCTCTATATGCTGGTTGAACTCCAGCAATGCACAAGATGTTCTCCATTGTTCTTCAGATAAATCTCCACCGATGTAAATAACTGCCACAGACAAGACATCTATCTAACAATCTATACCCACCACCACACTCTTCCTTTCGGAAGCACGACCATCCATGCACACATACTTTTGCCTTTAAAGGATATTTCTGACCATCAGTTTCCAGTCATTGCTGAGGTGTGTGATTCCTGTTTGTCTCCACATGCTGCACTCCAGTCTGTAAAAGACAAAGAGATGACTTACAGATCTCTACATGCTTGTTGAGCTCCACACACAAGCTGTTCTGTTAATAAAAATAAATATTATTGGACATTTGTTTAGACATATTGCCCAAATCAACAAGCACCATGTCTTAATTCTGCAGTCCACTGCCTGCATGTCAAACCCTGATAAACATCCAAAATGCCTATTATTATTAGCTATAGATTATACGCAGTTATGAAATCAATGTATGTGCGTGAGAGAGAGAATTTAACAGATACTTGCGGCTCACCTTGTGTGTGTTTATTTACTTTTATAGGCTAACTGCATGAACAGCTACGCAAACTGAGACGTAATGTAGCCTATTTTGAGTGCAGGCTATTAGTGTTTCCTATAGTGGCAGTTGGCCAAATATTACTAAAATTATAATAAGCGAGTTATTCTGTTCATGGCTGTGATGACAGCCTCCAAGCATCACTAAAGAGAAGAGCTGAGGAGAATTGTGTCAATTTTACTAAATAAATAAATATAGGTTCATTTTTAATAAACTTAAATGATCATTTTTTATTAGCCACTAATGTTATTCTGTGTGTGTGTGAATATTTATGACCCAGATGTAGCTAGGTAGCTTGGCCTACTACATTGCCAGTCCAAAAAAACTAAATGCTTAAACATTAAAAAGTGCTTTTAGAAATGACAAATCTATCTTTCCTGTGAGGGCTTTGTTTAGGATAGGGTATAGAATAGTATGTATAAACATTTCACACAGGGTATTGATGAAACAGAAAAAGAAATCTGCGACCACAATATATGCCTTGAAGAATTACAAAAGAATATGAGTAAGTTAAAAGATAATAAATCCCCAGGAAATGATGGCCTAACAGGTGAATTTTATAAGGCTTTTAAAGATTATATTTCTGAATTTTTATTAATAGTCTTTAAGGAAGCTGTAGAGGCTGGTATGCTTCCCCCATCTCTGTGTCAAGGCTTAATTACACTGTTACCTGAACCCAATAAGGATCGCCTGCTTCTTGACAATTGGAGACCTTTAACTTTAATTAATAATGATGATAAATTGTTTGCTCATATTTTTCCCCAAAGGATCAAGTTATGTTTAGATACAATTATAGATAAAGGTCAGTCAGGTGTTATGCAAGGACGTTACATTAGCAATAATATTAGACTGATTTTAGATCTAACTGATTATAAAGAATTTATAACTGATAATAGTTATATTTTATTTATAGATATATATATAAAGCCTTTGACACTGTAAAACATACATTTTTATTTGATTAATTAGAACTTTTTGGTTTTGGTCAGTACTTTAAAAAGGCAATACAAACTTTATATACTGAGTGTAATAGTTCAGTTAAACTTCAATGGGGAACAACTCATCGTTTAATATTTCTCAGGGAATAAAACAAGGAGATCCAGCAGCTCCATTTCTATTTCCTTTTAGTTATGCAAGCATTGGCCTTACTTATACACAATGACTCCTGTCAAGGTATTAATATTAGAGACAGAGAAATTAAATGTTGTCAGCTTGCTGATGATACAGCTATTTTTAAAAGATATTTCACAAGTTAAAAAAGTTATAGAATGCCTCAAGATATTTTCTGAAGCTTCAGGATTATCATTAAATATTAAAAAATGTACCCTATTCCCACCTAAAGACAAAAACATTCCTTTTACTGAATTTGAAGGTATTCCAGTCAGAGAAGAAGTTACTTACCTTGGCATTAATATCTGTAAAGATCAGTCAAATAGGAAACATTCTAATTTACAACAGCCTTTGATGAAAATGAAAAAGAAATTTGACATGTGGTCATGAGGGATTTATCACTTAAAGGAAGGATTCTTTCGTCAAAAACTGAAGGTCTGTCACGATTGGTGTACTCTGCTGAAGTATTGGATGTACCAAAATCAGTTATTAAAAAATTGATTCAGGGCTGTTTAATTTCATATGGAAAAACAAACCTCACTATTTAAATAGAAATATTTGATGTAATCCATATAATCAAGGAGGTATGAATGTGCTTGATTTTGATACTTCCAATGCAATTGTTTAGTTGAATTGATTAAACATTATATTAAACATAAAAATGAAAAATGGTATTTAATCCCAAACCTTATCTTTGAATAAGTCGGTGGTATCGAGTTTCTTTTAAAGTGTGACTTTGAGATTAATAAACTCCCCATTCAGTTTTCTAATTTTCACAGACAGGCTCTTTTATGTTGGATTTTTCTATACAAACACAATTTTTATTCCCAAAAACAAATAATATGGAATAATAAAACTGTCAGATATAAGAATAAATATTTTTTTTTATGATAACTGGGTTAAAAACAATATTCTATTGGTCTAACAGTTATTAAATGATGAAGGATATTTATTGAGTTATACTGAATCTTTAGAGAAGTTTAGTTTTCCAGCGCCTCCACGAGATTATAGTAGAGTAATTGATGCAATACCAGCCGGCCTGGCGAGGCTTTTGCAGGGTTACAGTGAAGCAAATAAACTAACAGTTAAAA
>CAIGQQ010024931.1:6587-13411 GCA_903798035.1 Danio albolineatus
CAAAAAATACACTACCTGACAAAAAGTCTTGTTGTCAATTCCAGTATTAAAAGCAACAAATAAAAGCTTGACTTCTAGTTGATCATTTGGAAAAGTGGCAGAAGGTCGATGAATCATCTGTTAAACTGCATCCCAATCATCCCCAATACTGCAGAAGACCTACTGGAACCAGCATGGACACAAGATTTTCACAGAAATCAGTCAAGTTTGGTGAAGGAACAATCATGGTTTGGGGTTACATTCAGTATGGGGGAGATCTGCAGAGTGTCTGCAACATCAACAGCCTGAGGTATCGAGACATTTGTGCTGCCCATTAACTTACAAACCAGAGGAGAGGGCAGATTCTCCAGCAGGATAGCGCTCCTTCTCATACTTCAGCCTCCACATCAAAGCTCCTAAAAGCAGAGAAGGTCAAGGTGCTCCAGGATTGGCCGGCCCAGTCTCCGGACATGAACATTATTGAGCACGTCTGGGGTAAGATGAAGGAGGAGGCGTTGAAGATGAATTCAAAGACTCTTGATGAACTCTGGGAGTCCTGCAGGAATGCTTTCTCTGCCGTTCCAGATGACTTCATTAATGCGTTATTTGAGTCATTGCAGAGATGTGTGGATGCAGTCCTCCAAGCTCATGGGAGTCACACACAATATTCATTCTGTCTCCACTGCAGCAGGACTTTATATTCTATACTGGACATTATTTCTGTTCAGTGACGAGACTTTAGTCTAAGCAGAGTCAGACCTTAGTGACTTAAATAAATCATTAAAAATCAAGGCATGATCATATTTTATGTAGGTAAAATAAGCATAATCTAGAGGCTTTTGCCTTCACATAAGCCACTTCTGATACCAAATGATCAACTAGAAGTGAAGTTTTTATTTGTTCTTTCCAAAACTTGGATAGGCAAAAGACTTTTGTCAGGTAGTGTATGTATAATTTTTATTTATTTATTTAAGTTTATTTTTTTATGGAGAAAGTCATATTTTTTCAAGTTTTTCTTATAGTTTTGCTGAAAAAAGCAGTTTAAAAATAAATAAACATGACTATCCAATGACTATCCTAATTATGTTAGCTTGTCTAGTTTAATTAACCTAGTTAATCCTTTAAATTGCACTTTGAGCTGAATAACTAGTAAAACTGAAACAGAAAATAAGGTAACACTTTATTTGAGTCCATTTGAGTATTAGTAGACTGTCTGCTTAATATCTGTTGATACGAGAAGGGTATAAACGGAGGTCGGAGCCAGCTCCAAGTGGATGGGACTTGAGCTCCAAGTGGGCTGTATAAACCTGGAATTTTTATTTATTTAATGTGTTGTGCATGACACGGAGTCCAATATTGTGTTTTATTAATGTCTACACCTAAAACCCATCCCTAAACACAACTTCCCAGTAACCTGATGTGTTTTATGAATATCCGCTTCACCTACACCACCTAAACCCAACCAACTTGCGGTTTAAGTCCCTCCCACTTGGAGGTCACCCAACCTACTTGCGGTGTAATCCCTCCCACTTGGAGGTCTCTGGGCTGCAGCAATACCTACTTGGTTGATACTGACATTCACCAGACATTTAACTGACTATAAGAAACTTTGCAAGTACATGTCAACCTACACTAACCCCCAACCCCAACCTAACATTCTACTTATAATCTAATTAGAATTAGTTGCAATGTAACTTAAACTCAACAAACGGACCATCAAAATAATGTGTGACCGAAAAGAATGATTAGAAATGAGCTAAAATATGTTTAAATATCTTCTCTCCATTAAGCAATCCATACTGCATACTTTTTCTGCCTCAAATGATTTGAAAGTCACACCTAGAGTCAATTATCCATGTGCATGCGTACGCTTTGAGTGCTATTTTCAGCTTTAGTCTGTTTGTTTGTTGTGTTTGTGTGGGTTTGTCATGGGTGGTTTGGTACAGTGTCAGTCACAGGTCGAGTCGATGAGAACGCTTCTCGTAATCCCTCAAATGAACACCAAACACCGGCTCTCTCCACACCCACAGTAATTATGTCCATTAGTCGTCTCATTATCGGCGTTCTTGATGAGACGAGGAGAACACGGTGTCAGGCGTAAATAAGAAACGCTGAAAATGTCAGATGAATAGTAATGGAAATAACATGCCTGTCTCCATTAAACCTGGACAGATGCTTTTACAGTGATGCAAAATCACAAATGAGATCCCTTTAGCGTCTTTATTTCTTCTCCTAGACAGCGATGAGGTTAAACGTAGAGCAAAAAAAGACCTTTATTGCTTCTCAAGACTGTTTTTGATGGGAAAAATTGATATAAAAATGTATTTTCAATATTTATATATAGTGCTCAGCATAAATGAGTAGACCCCTCACAGGTCTCTCTCTTTAAATTCAAATTTTCTATAGGATTCTTTACAATAATATATTTGTGTGTATACATATGATTAGTATATTAGTAACATTTTGGAGCGTCTATTTAGGCTAAGTGGAAATAGCGCACCTCAATGAAATAAGCTATGTACGTGGTTTCCACCCATCAGCGTCTCATCAACAGAGACAACATAAGTAATGAGGCACAATCAACAATAGTGGGAATGGCGTAAATTGTAATATTTCATGATAAATCGAAATAAAATCCAATATTAGTTTTGGTAAAAACATGCACTCGTTTTCTATATTAACCGAAATATGTGTAAACGGCACATACAGGGCCTGTGTTTCCTTTACAGATATTATTGAGAACATTACATATTCTTTTCTAAAACATAAAATCACTCACAAAAGCTAACACGTATTGTAATATCATATATAAATCATATAAATAAATACATAATCAGGCTATTTTTAAAGAAATTCTATAATAATTATAATAATAAAAATAATAATAACAAAAATAATAACAAAATAATAATAATAATAATAATAATAATAATAATAACAAAAATAATAAGGCTAATAATAATAATAATAATAATAATAATAATAATAATAGTAATAATAATAATAACAATAATAATGATAATAAAAACAACAACAACAACAACAATAATAATAATAATAATAATAATAATAATAATAATAATAATAATAACAATAACAACAACAACAATAATAATAATAAAAATAATAATAATTAATAATAATAACAATAATAACAACAATAATAATAATAATAACACCAACAACAATAATAATAATAATAATAATAACAAAAATAAAAAGGCTAATAATAACAATAATAATAATAATAATAACAATAACAACAATAATAAATAAATAATAATAGTAATAATAATAACAACAATAATAACAATAATAACAATAACAACAATAATAATAATAATAATAATAATAATAATAATAATAATAATAATAACAACAACAATAATAAATAATAATAATAAAATAATAATAATAATAATAAATAATAACAATAATAACAACAATAATAATAATAGCATCAACAATAATAATAATAACAATAATAATAATAATAATAATAATAATAATAATAATAATAATAACAATAATAATAATAATAATAATAATAATAATAATAATAATAAGTAGGATGTCGTTTATTTATTTATTTATTTGACACATGCAAGCCACTGCAGAAATGTTCTAACCAACAGGCCCATATCATACACAGTAGGCTACATTTCAGCAATGACTGTAAAAAAAATATACCAGCTTTGGAGACGTAACATAAATTCTGCTCGGCTGTGTTCAAAATGACATCAATGTTTTCAAAGTGCACTGTGAAGGGAGCGCAATTGTAATTGTGAAGATCGCTAAAACTAAATTGTAAAAATACTTTGAAAGCAAATTACAGCTAAGAGTGACGACTTTAATGCTTTTTAAAAAATTATTCCAAGTTTAAATGTTAGAATGTTCTGACTGAATAAGGCATAGGGGGGATAACAGGGAATAGAACTCAGAACTATGTTTCTGACTACAGCTCCAGAGGTGTAGTTGCAAGTGCACAAGTTTGCGTCGCAGTTTGCGAATGTTCGTTGGAACGACGGATTTGTGAAACGCCAAATCACTGAACTAAGTTTGTAACGACGGAACTTAGTTGGCTAACGATGGTTTTTGGAAACGCACCCCTGATCGTTGTCCTAAGTTGTCCCTGATTGTTGTCTGTGTTGTGGGTGTGTATTTCCAGACGGCGCCCCCTTCAGCTGGTGGGTTGGAGGCTCTGGTGAAGCACACATGTACTGGGGCGGAGCGGTGCCCGGCAGTCAGCAGTGCGCCTGTGGCCTGCAGGAGAACTGTGTGCATCCCGAACACTTCTGCAACTGTGACGCCGACAGCAAAGACTGGTATGACAGCAAACTCACACACAACTGACACACACCACTAATAATTCTGACTTCAACAGTGTAAATATATATATTTATACAACAGTTCTGTCTGGTTCTCAAATCTGATTGGCTGATAGCTGTGCGATTCTGCAATATCAGAGCTCGGTCAGCCTCTTCACTCTTGTGTATTACCCCGCCCACATAAAGTGACGGCAGATCAGTAAACTCACCACAGTTTGACAAATATTGCAGCTGTTGGACAACATGATGTACTTTTGAGGCTTTTTTTAGATGAGAATGTCGTTGTTTAGATTGAAACAATGCAGTTTATTTATAAGGATAGTGTCAATTTTAGCAATTCAGTGCAGCCGTCAGCCTGTCATTGAGCAGAGTAAAGTCGGTTGTGCCACAAGATGGTGATAGAGACCGAATAACAAACCCTTAGGGGAGAAAAACTTAGTGTTCGTATTTCTAACTACAGCTGATCAAATCATTATAAAACAGGTAAGTGAGAATCTAAGTCGATCTCTCTCTTTTGTTTGTCGTAGTGCTGTATTTATGCCATAGTAATCTGCTAGTGTTTGCTTTATTTTGGCTTTTATGGTGTTAATTATTGTGATCTCCCGAGAAATACTGGGAAATCTCTGTAGACTGATGACATTTCATGCCGTTCAGCCTAACAATCTTAAAATGTGAGCAAAATCAGCAGTTTTGTCATCACTTTAGACATTACGCTAGAGAATCATTCAAATAGCTTTAAAGTGACACTGGTGAAGTAGCATCAGCTGCAGATGTGAATGAAAGGCGGAAGAAAGTAGTTCCTCGTACAAAATGATTTTTGAGACTCTCCGTGTTTGATTTTTATTATTATATCCACGATTATGCCATCAAACTGTTGTATAAATGCAATATTACACTCGTAGCAGTACAATATGGCTGTATATCGTCACTGGTGGTACAATTATTCACTCGGCCTGCAGCATTGATCCAACACACGCCTCCAACAAGTGCATGTATACAGCCATATCACACTGTTACTCGTGTGACATTGCTCATATACCAATATATATGGCTGTATACCTGATGGATAAATGTCAATATGACGTTGGTTTAGGATGTTGGTTCGACATTGGATTTTGGTTACTTTCCAACACAATCTAAAATTGTTTGACGTTATTGATTGACATCAAAACAACATTGTCTTTAGACGCAAACTAGGCATTGAATTTTGGTCACCTGACATCACGACCTCAATCTAACCTAATATTAATGTCTTACGACGCTGTGTACCTTCTGCGTTTATTATCCTTTCTCCAGGACATTCATCTTGGACTCAGAATTACACTCAGTCTTAGACTCAGTACACACATAGCCAAAAAAAGATGTAACATTTACCAACACCAATGAGATTTAAAAGACCTTCAAGGTAATTTACCATTGAAAATGCTAATGGACACTGGTATAAATGACTTCGTGGTTGGGTGTTTAACAGGTCCAATGACTCTGGTTTGCTGGCTCATAAAGAGCATTTACCGGTGAGATCGCTGGCGCTGGGAGACATCAGCCGATCAGGGTCTGAGGCGGCGTATAGAGTCGGCCCGCTGCAGTGCTACGGTGACAGTAAGTCCTGCGTTTATTTCACATCAGACACATTAATCACGCTGTAATCAGTTTCCTGCACTTTTCATCAGACGCTCATAGGGTGAGTTTCCCAAACAATGACGAAACTCGCAGCTGAACGACTATATGATGTGTGGTTGGGCAAAAAACTATGTAGTGATGAGGGGTTTTATATAATAACATTTAATATTTCTGTTACACACTGTATATTTATATATTTAAACGTTTGTTTGTTTGTTAATTCATTTTCTTTGTTCGTTTTCTCGTTCATTCATTTATTAATATCATTCATTCATATGTATTTATTTATGTATTTATTCATGTTTGTTTGTTTGTTTGTTTATTCATTTATAGATTATTTCATACCATTCATACAGTCATGTATTGATGAATTGCATTCATTCATTCATTTCTTCATTCGTTCATTCATTCATTCATGTAATTATTCATTTATTCATTCATTCATTTCTTCATTCATCTAATTATTCATTTATTCATTCATTCATGCAATTATTCATTCATTCATTCATTCATGCAATCATTCATTTCTTCATTCATTCATCTAATTATTCATTTATTTTTTTATTTATGTAATCATTCATTCATTCATTTCCTCATTCATGTAATTATTAATTTCTTCATTCATTCATTTCTTTATTCATATAATTATTCATTTATTCATTTCCTCAATCATGTAATTATTCATTTCTTCATTCATTCATTTCCTCATTCGTGTAATTATTAATTTCTTCATTCATTCATTTCCTCATTCATGTAATTATTCATTTACTCATTCATATAATTATTAATTTCTTCATTTATTCATTTCCTTATTTATGTAATTATTAATTTCTTCATTCATTCACTTCCTCATTCATGTAATTATTCATTTCTTCATTCATTCATTTCCTCATTCAT
>CAIGQQ010024932.1:0-19744 GCA_903798035.1 Danio albolineatus
CTACTCTTTTGTATATCTTGACTCATCGCCTTCTTCTGAACGTGACACATACAGTGTCTTGATGTTCAAGAGAATTTGGACTGGAATCAATAGACCAGACTAACCTTTACTGAGGAGCATGTTGGGTGGACAGGGAACTGCTCCAGAGTTCATTTTAAAGCAAGTTTAATCTATATTGATCTGATTGGAAAGATTATGTTCATCTTCAAACTGGGAAAAGACTCAACGCAAAGTGTGCAATGAAGTCAGTTAAAATTTAGGTATGGTGTTTTGTTATTTTCTTTTTATGTGCAACATGAGCTTGGCCTCGTTTCAAAGCTACATGTCAGAGCGAATGAAAATGTGTATTGAAAATGCTGTTCCTTCCCTGTATTCATCACACGATCAGCCTGCAGTTTTCACAGAGAACAATGAACCCTGTCATGCAGCAAAACAGGTAAAGCTGTTACTTGAAGCCGAAAACAATAAAATAATGAAATGGCATCCTAGAGTCCTGACCTAAACCAGATTGAAAACCTCACAATTGAAAATCACTTTACAGAGTTATGACTTTATATCTCACCATTGCAATATTTTTCTCAAAACTGAAAAGTTTCACTTTATAAAGTCACTTATGACAATTGAAAATTTCAGCTGGAGAATAAAAATCTGAATTAAAAAAACAGTAAAACAAAAATGTTTCCATTTTAATTCTAACACACAAATGAGGTTATTCAACAATTAAATTGTTGTTAATTATTTAGACCCACATAAAATAACGCGTGCAATGTGTAAGCCAGTTTTGTGAACAGAAGATGTGTTTAAAAATCCAATTCATTCACAAATTGGTTGTTAGCACATTTTAAATAAACCACACTCAACTAATCATAACTGAACTTCCACTCTGAAATCTGGACATTACTAGAACTATGTTAAGCTGCTTTGACCCAATCTACCTTGGGAAAGCACTATATAAATAAGCATGAATTGAATTATATAAAGTGGACTACTTTTATGCTACATTTATGGCTTGCTATATTTATGTGTCTTTTTAAAGTTTTAGTTCACCTCAAAATAATGTTATTAATTACTTACCCTTATGTCATTCCAAACCCCTGAGATCTTTGTTTGCCTTTGGAACACAAAAGAAGATATTTTACATGAAATTTGAGAGCTCCCTTATCCTCTATAGTCCAGAAAGGTACACAAAAACATCCTGAAAACAGACCATGTCTCTTTAGTGGTCCAGTCAGAATAATATCAAGCTTTACTTATACCTCATTCTCTATACTTTTGAGCACACATAATACAAAAAAAAAAGATATTATTGAACAGTTTCTTCTCTTCGGTATCAGTATAGGGAAAGTAATACGTCAGAGAAACTGCTACTGTTTCTGGACCATGAACAAGTCAGCAACATTGCTGTCCATGGAGGATGAGGAAGCTCTCAGATTTCACCTATTTTATGGTCTAATTTTTTAAAACAACATGAGGGTGAGTAATTAATAATTGAAAATTTTGGGTGAACTAGCCCTTTAAGCAATAACTTTTTCTTTTAATGGATGAAAAATAGAAACCCGAGCATCCTTCAAATGAGCGTTTTCATTGTAGACTACTCTTATTCCAAAAGGACATTTTGATTTAAATCAGATGATCCCCTGTTGACAGACGAAGTTAAATTCTTCATTTCAGAGCTGCTTGACTGGAAACATCACAGAAGACAAAATCAGATAATGGTACTTTTTTTTTATTTCCTGCTTGTCAAAATGGACAGAAATAAAAGAAAGGACATTCTTTAAAATGGATCACTGAGCAGCAGTCATCATCAGAGCCGCTCAGCGCCACGAGGAGCACCCATTTCAAGTTCAGTGAAAACAAATGTACAACTCAGACCTGAGTCAGAACACGCTTCTTTTCTCCATACGTCTGTTTTATTTTTCTATGGACATTTACAAGAAAGAAAAACACTCACTCGTCCTCTCGCACAAGAGTATCTTTAGTGTGTGTGTGTGTTTTTGGGAATGGAAAAAAAACTGCAAGCGGAAATCACAGCACAACAATATACAGGTAGAGAAGACCCTGCGAAATCAGTGAGACAGATTAAAGACAAATAGAGCAAGATCTCAACCAAAGCTGGTCCACACTGAAACAGAAATGTCATTTCTTGCCATTTTAATAAGCCTTTGTCCCACAAAATGCCACCCATACTCTCACATTACTAAGAATACAATCACATCATTATGACTCCGCACCTCTTCAATAAAGGCCTGTGAACTAACACATTTTCACATGAACCAATCACAGCCCCTCGTTCAAACTTTGGGGGACATGAGAAACAATCGTTCTAGAAAATACTACAGAACATGAAGGTTAGTTTCTAACCCAAAGAAATCTCAGCAAGGCAGGCAAATCAACATATATTTCCCTCTTAACACTGTGAAAAGTGAAGTGTGTCATTTCTGAACCACTAGTGACAAATTCCATCAGCCATTGGTCACACATACTGATAGCTCCGCCTCCAAACTCTTGCTATTGGTTGATCAGTGTTGCTATGCCGGGATACTCAAACAAACAGAGCAATGTTTTGAAAACGCCACAGTGTTTTGGCTTCAGGAACTCAGAGGGAAGGAATCAACACATTTCATGTCAGTATTGTGTGTTACGGATATCAGCACATGCAAAACGTGTCTAGAATTTTGTCTCAGGAGTAATTGCTTGAATTTTATTATCAAAACGCTTTAACAGTGCCTTCCAAAAAACTAAACTGACTGTGCAAAATAGTACAAAAAAGAAACAACAAGGGGTCGGCCAAACAGAGAGGTTGATATATCAAAATGTGAAATTTAAACTAGCTCTACTAAGATAAAATGCTGGATTCTTTTAAAAAGAATTGAGGAGATTTACATATCTGGCATCAGAGTGGCCAATAGTGTAGTGCTCATTCAAACCATAAAATGATACAAAAATAGAAATAACCCAATAACATGGATTAATATTCCACTGACAGCGTAGAAAAGGCTGTTTTCACATTTCGATGCATTACAGCACATGGAACAATTCACTTGAGTCTATAACATGGACTGATTCTGGAAAGACAGAGCACTTATCTATTTACAGCAAACGTCTCGCAACTTAAAGCTCAAGGACTCGGTGTAGAGAAAATGGCAGGCAGTCTTTTCAGTTAGGCCACGGAAAAGAGGGGACTTTGGGTTCAAAAACAGTCACCTCAGCACAATCGCACACACACACATGCTGCCGTCCCCCGTAACACTCCCCTGGATTTAGCTTGACATTTTTTCTTCTTTTAAGCAGGCTGCTGTAGCAAGTCTCAGAACACAAAGCAGACTTACAGATAGTAAAGAGCTCATTCTACAAAAGAGGCGCACAATGAAGGAAAAATGCCCCTCCAAAGAGACCGGGACCAAACCAAACTAAAAAAAGGAGTCTCCAAAGCTGGTCTTCAGTTTCTCCAGGAAAATCGAGAATTCATGGTGGCGTCTGAAAACGTCAGAATTTCACAAACTCCTCCCCCTTTTAATGCCCCGCCCACTGTATGGTTCCAAAGAGAGTTTTAAAGCGCACATACATACAGACGCAACTTCCCCAGAAAGGGTCACGAACACAAAAACATTATTGCAGAATAAGTGTGCTTTCTTCATTTTTTGTCCTTAAATCATTTAAAAACGATACTATTACAACATGCAAGCAAGTCATCATAAAAAAAGAGAACAATCGAACATTTAACGCCCTGTTTTTGAAACAAGGACAGATGTTGCCCGATGAATATACACTCTTATAAACGCACCCTGGCTGAGAGGGGATTTAATGTTGGCTTTTTCAGAGTAGGAAGAGGAGGTGGGGATCGTGTTGGAAGTGTGGAATAAATCAGCAGATTATTGAAATCTACTTTTCTTTCTTTACATTTTTTTTCATGTTCATGCAGAGCGAGGTTGACTCTGCTTGATAGACATGCACCTGGGCCTTCTTAATAAAGGGATTCATCTATATATGAAGACAGTTTGTTGCAATCAGATTCCATAGGCCAAATCCCAGCAGACACAGGATGTCAATATGACACCAGACTGATGTTGTACCCCAACATCATAGGACGTTGCTTTTTGTATGTAAATGACAATGGGGTTGACGTCAGAACCCAATGTCAGGCAGACGTTAATGTCCTACGTCGGACAGACGTTGCATTTTGGTTACTTTCCAACGCAACCTAAAAACAACAAAATCAAAATCAACGTCTAATGATGTTACAGCTTGACATTGTGTGGACGTTACCAATATGACGTCTATCAGATGGGATTTTAGTTGCCATACCTGGCGAATAAATGTCAGTATTTGACGTTAATATGACATTGGTTTAGGATGTTGACTCAATATTTTATTTTGATCACTTTTCAACACGACCTAAAATCAACAAAATTTTTGGACATCAAAAGACCATTGTCCTTAGACGTTGGCAATCTAAATCTAACCTAATGTTAACATCTTATGACGTTGTGTGTCTTTTAGGATAACAAACATGATATTCCAGAATTTTCCAAATTCATTCAAGTTTCCAACAGCGTTTGTGATGTCATGTTGATTACCACACAATTACCTTTTACCTGTCCCTCATTCTCTTAAATATCTGCTTTAAAGTCTGTTCTGAACACTTTTGGATGTAATACAGTATTAGGCTTTTAGGCATAGATATGTATAAATACAGTTGAAATCACAATTATTAGCCCCCCTTTGAATTTTTTTTACTTTTTTAAATATTTCCCAAATTATGTTTTGAGCAAGGAAATTTTCACAGTTTGTCTGATAAAAAAATTTCTTTTGGAAAAAGTCTTATTTGCTTTATGTCGGCTAGAATAAAAGCAGTTTTACATTTTTTAGGAACCATTTTAAGGTCAAAATTATTAGCACCTTTAAGCTAATTTTTTTTTTCAATAGTCTACAGAACAAATCATCATTATACAATAACTTGCCTAATTACCCTAACCTGCCTAGTTAACCTTAGTCTAGTTAAGCCTTTAAAAGTCACTTTAAGCTGTATAGAAGTGTCTTTAAAAATATCTTGTCAAATACTATTTACTCTCATCATGCCAAAGATAAAATAAATCATTGATTAGAAATGAGTTAACTATTTGTAAACTATTATGTTTACAAATGTGTCAAAAAAATCTCTCCGTTAAAACAGAAATTGGGGAAAAAAATAAACAGGGTGGCTAATAATTCTGACTTCAACTGTAGATTATGCATCTTTACATCGTTTGTTTTAACATCATATGTATGTTTATTTGCATCTTGTATATTATAAGCTGATCTGAAGATAAGATTATTTACAAAATTTTTCTTAAAAAGAACAACAATAGCCCTGTAAATGTATATCTGAGCTGAAATGTTTAGGGTCTGTATAAGAGCTTCTGAATCTGAAAATGGATGGTGCTGTAAATTAAAAGAACAAATCTACTGTGCAGGATGGATTTTTCTATTTTCTGTTTCTTTTTTCCCATTGTCAATTTTGTCCTGTTCATACCCACAGCAGTCACATTATGTCCTGCTTGCAACTGCAAAGGCCTGCAGGTAGAGGTCTACACATTTTTCACTCTCAGTTTGGTATCCCAGACAATTTTTTTCCAATTTCCACCAATTATCCGCTTCAGATCTCAATTCCCAGTCTTGTGCTTGTTGCATTTGTCGCAGCAGGGTAAAGAAATTTGCTTTTCGGTTTCTGTTGTTCTCTGTCACATACAAACAATAAAATCAATATCCAATCTTATTGTTTAAACAATAAGAATATCCAATCCTGCACTTGTAAAGTTTTTGTTGCACAATAGACAAGTTTTAGAAAAGTTTTGTAACTTTAAATAGTTATACATGATCATATTTTGTAGGAATCAATTTTTTTTCTTTCCAAAAGTTATGACAGATTTAAAAAAAACATATTTGTATTTGTTTTTGGTTGTGGCCATCTTTTAATCTCTCAGTCACTGGCCAACACAGACATTTTTCATCATTTTGCCATCTTAAGTTGTTTGTTGTTCTGTCTCCTGTGTTTTTTTCTGACTGTGATCCCCAGCTCATTGTTTCCACCTTGTGGGAAAACAGCAGTTTGCACAAACAAAGTGCAAGTGCAGGCCAAACATCCAATGAATGTGCGGTTATAAAAATCCAGCAGTTCACATAAGTATGTGCATACTATGTGCAGATCCTAGTGTAACTGAAGAATACAGTATTTGAATGTACAATACACATGACATACATTTCTTCCTCAGTATGTGCACATTGCACATGTGCAGCCCAATTTTACCAACCAAACATACTATGTAAAGCTCCCACATGCACTTTGAATTGTTTTTGCACTACTTTGTTTGTCAACAAGGTGTCCATACTGAAACAAGCCACTCGTTTACAGTCAGGAAAAGAAAAAAGAGAGGAAACAAGAACAACAAACTACTAAATACAATAAAAACAAAGGACCTTAAGCAGGGAATCAAATTCGGGTCACCGTGAGCATCTCAGTGCCTTGTATTGACGCACTAACCAGGGTATTGGCGTCGGCTTGAATGGCTATTCTGAGGTAAATGTAACATTACATGATATACAACTCACAAGATGTTTTACTGACATTGTTGAAACTGATTCAGTGATTATTTGTGATGCAGCATATTTCAGTAATGTTTCCTATACCATGCTTTGTAATGTCCATTCATGTTTTTTCTTGTTATAACTATAGTAAATGTCTTTTCTCTCTATGACTGAGGTACCATTTACACTAGTGTGGTTTTCTTTTAAAATGCCGTTTTAGAATGAAAACTCTTCTCGTCCAGACTGGTGCATTTATTCATTCCTTCATTCATTTTCATTCATTCATTAATCTGTGGTCGCCACAGCCAAAAACGGCAACTTATTCAGCATATGTTTTACGCAGTGGATTCCCTTCCAGCTGCAACCCAAAACTGGGAAACATCCGCACACACTCATTCACACATATACACTACGGACAATTTTAGCTTACCTAATTGACCTATACCACATGTCTTTGGACTGTGGGGGAAACCGGAGCACCCGGAGGAAACCCACACGAACATGGAGAGAACATACAAACTCCACACAGAAATGCCAACTGACCCAGCCGAGGCTCGAACCAGCGACCTTCTTGCTGTGAGGCAATCGGGCTACCCACTGCACCACCGTGACGCCCCTGACGCATTTATTGTGTTTAAAAAAGAAAAACTATCTCCGTCCACACTATACAGCCTAAACGCATGATACGTTACCATTCATGCTCAATGGGCATAATTTCCCAGCATTTGTACTTGCAGCCTACCAGTTGTGTAATGGTCACATGATCAGGGCTTGATGAATCAGGGAATGATACACTATAGTCCAAACTGTCCAGTCAAAAACAACAGTCAGAGACTGATTGCGGATAGCATCAGTCTGTCTATGTTTAAATAGAACTCAAGCATTTCTGAGCTAAAACAGGATCTTTAACATTTTTAAAATGCTCCATTTTTGCTGTAGTGGACACCTTATCAAAACTTATGGTTTTAAAACAAAAAGGCTTTCGTGTAAATGGCACGTGTCACTAGCTATGTTTCCATCCACCTATTTGTATGCGCATTTTGGATATGTGCATAAATGGAAATGCCATGATGCGCATTAAAAAAACGCATGCGCATAACTGAGTAGGACGAACTTTTTATTCGATAAGAAAAGATGCGCATAAACTACGATGGAAACACTTTTACCGAACAAATTCCAGTATGTGCATTAAAAAAAGTCATGTGATTTTGTCATAAGAGATCATGTGATGATAAAAATGTGTGTGAATAGAAAAATCAACGGGCTGAGCACATTGTAAAACATCTGAAATGTTGTTTTGGTCATTACGCATTTCAGTATTAGTGTTATATTATTAATGACCACCAGAATCAAGAGCGTCTGTGCTCCGCGTCTCACACCTTCAAACGCCACCATGCGTTCATTGCGTGTCAGCATTGAGGTGCAAGTAATATATCAAATGAAGAAAAGATTCACGCAGCTTCTCCTACCGCAGCAAATTCCATTGTTACTTTTGATATTTGGCGCCAGTTAGGAAGGCGTCAGGGCGGTTTTGTTCTCTTTGACTCATTGGATGGAAACGCTGCTTTATTCGCACATCTTTTATGCGATATTCTAGTTTTGAAAATACATTTAATATGCAGCTTTGGATGAAAACATAGCTACTGACACCGTGTGGTACAGGTCCTACATTCACTGAAAGTTGATCGATAGGAAAATGCGAGTGGTTGGTAACTTTGTTCCTTGTATGATGATAAGTATACGATGACATGATTGGATACCACTGATTAGACTATTTCAACTTAACAGAAGACTAATACTAGCGCTCAGCAATTTAGATTTCTTTTCGGAAAAGTAAAACACGGGACAAAACATATATTTTTTTAAATAATGTCATTGAAATAAGTTATAATGTATGGTCAGCCTATGTCCGATGGAACATATTTAGACTGTGTGTACACTAACAACCCAATTGTGTTTTGTTTTTAAGAAAAGGAGGAACGTTAGGTGGTAATCAACATCTTCTCATAAGTGCTTTTTAAATAATATTAGCTTAAACTGAACCCAGAATATTCCTCTGACCACAGACTGCGCTCATAATAAATCACCTTTTTTTTTTAATTCAGTGTAACGTGTCTCAAGAACCAAAAGCTGTACCTTCAAGGGACATCAATTATTGAAGAATCCATTCATCTCTACAACAGAAGTCTAATTACAGCTAGAATAAGGCCAAATTGAATGAGGACACATGATCTCATTACGTGCTGGTGTCTGATACACCACTAAAAACCAATGGCACCAGAGCTAAACTAAACCAAAACCTGCGCTGAGATCATGTGACGCTCGCCTATTTGCATTTGGTGCACCATCTAATGATGTCACAGAGACTTCGCCCCCTTCTAACTCGTGCAAAATGTCCCGTCAGTGACAAACGGTTTGGCACTACTTGTCTAACCGCCAAAAGATGGAGTCGGGCAAGAATCCTCGAAAGAAAGAGCTCTTTGGAGGGACTGGCGAGGAAAAGGTCTCCTTGAGTCCCACCTGATGTGCTAAAATGTTAGTCGCACCCTAGTTTTTCCTTGCAGTCCGCATTGACAGATGGAGCATGTTGTCTTCTGGTGGATGTTGGGGAGTCTCTTTGGATCGGTGATGATGGGATAGAGGAGGATGAGACTGCTAGGGTGAAGTAGGGCACGGAGATTAGGTTAGTGTGATGTAGGCGGACGCTTTTTCCTTTAGCTGCCGCAGACACAGATGGCAACTCCAGCTCCCTGCAAACGAAGAGACACAAATGTCAGATAATATTGGGCCATGTATTAATATTGTGTGTGCCAGAGTTAGAATATAGGTTTAAAATAGCAATTCTTGTGCAATGCAAACATTGTATTTTTGTAAAATCATTTATAGTATTTGTCTTAATTTTACACATGTAGCCTGGCACATTATCAAATATTTTCTTCTAGTTTTAAACGTGCGTGCACACACACACACACACACACACACACACACACACACACACACACACAACAGTAACATTTATAATATTGGCAAAAATAGAAATATCACGGCATTAAATAAATATCAGTTGTTGTTTTTTTTTGACAGTCTTATGGTCTTTTTAAAGAAATGATCAAACTGTGTTTTTGTTTTGAGCAGACAAATCTCTAAAATGTGCAATACTTATTCTTAAAACTTTAAAGAAAATTATTTCTGACAGTTCATTTTTTTTAAATGATTACAATAACAACTGTAACAATTGTAAAATTATTTTGTTCATTTGTTTTCTTAATTTTGTTACCAAGTTTTCCTGTTTTATTACAAAACCACTGTTAGAGTACCATACCTGACAAAAGTCTTGTCGCCTACCCAAGTTCAAAGAGCAACAAATAATAACTTGTCTTCTAGTTGATCGTTTGGTATCAGAAGCAGCTTATATGAAAGGCAAAAGCCTCTAGCTTACGCTTATTTTACTAAAATAAAATATGATCATGCCTTGATTTTTAATTATTTAATTAGGACAGTAAGGTCTGACTTTGCTTAGTCTTGTCACTTAACAGAAACAATTTCATAATGCAGTATCATGGTGAGTGTCATGCTGCAGTGGAAAAAAAATTAATATTGTATATGACTCCCATGAGCTTGAAGGGCTGCATCCAAACATCTCTGCAACGACTCAAGTAGCTTATGAGTAAAGTTATCTGGAATGGCAAAGAAAGCGTTCTTGCAGGACTCCCAGAGTTCATCAAGATTCTTTGGATTCATCTTCAATAATGGACTGGCCAATCCTGGAGCACATTGACCTTCTTTTCTTTCAGGAACTTTGATGATCAACAAGAAGTCATGTTATTATTTGTAGCTCTTACGACAACAAGACTTTTGTCAGGTAGTGTACACCTTATTAATGTTTACGTTATTATTACTTTTAAGAATAATTTTTCACAAAATATAAGATTATTTTTCTTGCTATATATTTTGTTTTGTTTAAAAACATAAGCTAAATTTTTATTATAAATCAATTAGAAAGAGTTAGAAAAATAAATAACTCACAAATTGCATACTTATTTACTTACTTATTTGTTTATTTATTTATCATAATAAGTATTTTATTTTGCAGTGCACTCAAATGTAACTCTTAAATGTAAAAGTCATCTCATCACGTACCCTCCGGAGGCTCCGACATAGGGGGGCTTAGACAATACATATGATACCCTCTGTCGCAATCATCACAGAACAAAAGCTGATCCTGTAAAAATAATGCAAGTTGAATCTTGTATGAACAAGTCCCCAAACACCAGTGCTGGGGGCTCGGCATCCAGAAACACAACACACACACATTGCACCAAGAGAAAGAGCATTGCTTCGTTCAGTTGACTTACATCGTTCTCCGAGGTGCCGCACAGACTGCAGGATTTACACTCGATGCACTGCCAGCGGTAGGTCCGCACCGCCGCCGTCATGTTCACCGTGAACTGCAAGCACGACGGATGACCTGCACGAGCCATGAAGGAGGTAATGTGATAAGAAAATTAATAAATCCCATTTGCGAGTCCAGCTGTTAAGGGTTTAGTCTCACCTGATCGGCCGCAGTCCGCACAGGAGATGAGATCTTCAGGACAACCGGTTTTCTTCGAGCCGCCTAGACAGAAGTCACAGTAGCCGTTTGGGATGACGGAACCATCGGCCGCTTTTTTGGCTGAAAAGAGAAAAGCGAAATTGATAATGAGCAACTTTTTTATAGCAATTTTGGCAGCGAGACATTTTTGGTACCTGTTCACACAACCAAATGCTGTATTCTGCATGCCAGGCCAGTAGGTGGTGATGTTACATTGTAAAAAAACACTAGACACCTGTATACAAGGACACTATTTTGCGTGTTGTCAGAAAAGTCGCTAATTTGTACAAATTCATATGGTTTAATTTGTCTGAAAATCTTAATTTTTCAAAAGGAGGCATGCCCCCAAACCCCACTTCTAACCCTACCCCTCATTGGGGGATGAGTAAATTGTACTAATATTTATGTATGGGCTCACACAAATTAATATGAATCAGCCGATAAATCAAAAAGCTACAATTGCCAGGAGATTGCGTTAACAGTCCTGTAGTTCACCACTGTTGTTTTGGTTGTCAAATACTCACATACTGTATGCCTAGACTGAACATGTTAAGCCTGGGACACACCAAGACAACATCAAAGAACTAGTTGCAATGAAAGCCAACCGTGTTGTTGCTTCGCGATGACTGCAAATCGTCCCATAAGGACAAAAAAAGCTGCTCATGATCACACCAAACAGACAACAGCCAACTAAAAACAAGAGCTCTTGTATGTTCTGCCCCTGCGTGAGTGGATGTATCTTTCCATACTTGCAGGTAGCAGTATTCCTTGTTGTTATTCCACAAAGGAAAAACCAGAACTAGTGCTGCACACATACAAAGCAGTGTTTACATAGTGACAGCCTACATACTAAATCATGCAAACCTATTAACATTTTACACAATTAGTCCTACAAACTATATGATCGTATGTACAGTAGGTCATTTGTTGAAATAGTGGAATAGTAGATAAGGACAGACAAAAAAATACACAAATTGTGAGTCCAACAAACCTGCTTTTTCAACCATTTTTTGTGTATCTCAAAAACATTCATTACAATTATGTTTTCTTGTATCGATATACGTATTTCTTGTACATGTCTACAAGAAGGCAAAGCTTGTGTACATCATCTAGACCAGTGAACCACTGACCTAAGTTCTTCCCTAAACCCAACCAATAGTGTTTATAAAAGCCAATGTAAAAGAAAAGTACATGCGACCATGTAGTTTCACCTTGATTTAGCATTGTGCTTTACCGCACTCAAATCCAACTGTTCTGCATCACAAGACCATACAAAGTAGGCTACTAAGCAAACTGACGACACAAGAAAAGTTGTCCATATGGAAACAGACAGGTGGAGCTAATGTATTTCTTTACAAATCATATATAACAAAATGTAATAAGTATAATCGAGTAAATTATGTAGGATTAATTCCTTCAGTAAAACATTCAGAATACAGATATGAATTAAACTGTAATGTTTATGGTCTATGCAAATACACTCAAAAGATATTTGTTTGGACGACTTATTTAAAATAAGCTAAAGCAACACAAGTCTTGTGTTTTAGGGGGGCAACTTATTTTTTTACATTTAATCCACTTAAATTTGTAAAAACTAATAGATTAACTTAATTCCTTCATGTTGTCTCAACACAAATCAAGCGTAATTTTTTTTTCAGTGTCGAGATTAAGTAGAGCGGATAAAACAAATTCTGAGGAAATGGTTATTGAAATCTATAGACACAATTGATAAGGTTCTGTGGTATTGTAAACAAAAGTAACACTTAAAAGTGCATTATGGATGTTTTCTTTACATTATACTAGGGGGAAAAAAACATCCCGAAAAATCTCCAAATTGACAGGTGCACGATAGGTAGAGTGTTTATGCCTGCAGTGTCTCGTCTAGGTAAATGTGAGCAGGAGTGTGACGGGCTGCTGTTATTCTCAGTGTGTGTGTGTCAGTGTGCTGTACGGGCCTGCTGGAGCCGAGGGAGGGGAACACATGCGCTCCACTGGGAGAACTGGAGGTCTGTTAAATATTGTCACAGGAAGAGAGGAAACTGCTGCAGAGAGAAACAAATACGCAGCAGGAGACTGGTGGATATAATTAACAAGAAGACAAGGACATCTCTGTGCGGCTCTCAGATCAGCCTCAATTCATGGCTGAGCGCCTCTGTCTTCCAGTGGCTTGAAGGAAATGCAGATGGGGGAGAAAGGAAAAAACGTGAATTCTAACTGTAAAAATGATGGTTGTTGGTTAACGAATCAAACCTTATATTTCATGAAATCTGATTAATTTTTGAAGCAATAATCAGGTCATTTACAGTGAAAAGCCTTAACACTTTGGCACATACAGTTGAGTTCGTTTTCAAATATCTCCCAAATTAAGTTTAACAAAGCAAGGAATTTTTAGGTTAGGTTAGGTTACTTTATTTATACCACGATGGTAGATTTGGTTTGTCCTAATTTCATAACAGTGCCACACAAACAACTCACATAGTGACAATGACGCAAGGACATAAAGACATAAAACAGACATACAAAAACACTTTCTCATAATAAAAAAAAAGAATAAATAAATAATCTCTTCAAGAGTCCAGCCACCCCCTCCTCCCAAATAAATAAGTGTTTAAAGGGCACCTATTTTACCCCTTTTTCAAGGTATAATATAAGTCTTTTGTGTCTCCACAAAGTGTCTGTAAAAATTCACCACAAAACACCCATCAGATTATTTATTATAGCTTTAAGAATATTGGGATTTTCTGCTCTGAACACAATGTTGCTGTTTTTGTTGCCTGTGCCTTTAATGCTAGTTCTCTCCGCCCACGTGCCTGTCAGAGTGTGCCTCAATCTGCGGCTGTGTCAGATAAACAGCACAGTGACAGACATGAAGGAAGCAGATCTCATGTAACGTTTGTGAGAAACTGCAGTACTGCAGTAAGAACATTCCCAATGATTATTTGATGTATTTGTTGTGAAGTTGCAACGATGAGTCACACAAAATGTTGTTACAAAGTGCACAGACACACACACAGCGAACACACACACACAGCACACATTCAACTTTGAATTGTTTTTGCATGGCAAATGTGACAGGATACTGGTTAATATCCACTGCTGTATGGATATCCGTTATGTTAATGTGCAAAATAAAGCTGATTTAACGTCCACAAACTGGGATTTAAGCATTTTCTTTTTATAACTGTACTGACATGTGGCTGTGGTGATAAAGAGGGTAAAATCGCTGTAATTCATTACAAACATGCACTGATTTAAGAACGTTTTAAACTTGTAAAACTCATTCTTGATCACATTTGATGATGATTGATGATCACAGCTAGCTAAACAGATCTTTTAATCCCGGTGGCTTTGGGCATGTCCTATCCTGTGGTTAGGATCATACGCATTACTACAGAGACATGTTGACAGATTGACATACGTGGCTGTCAATCGATTCGGTGGGCGGGGAAACCACACTCCTACATCACGTTGCGGTGGGCCTCAAAATGGGAGGGATTTGGAGAGAGACTTATCGTCTTTCTATCACTCCAATATGACTTTTCACACACTATACCTACACAGTTCTGTCCAAACAGCTAACAAAAGATGATGTTGATCATGGGTGCCCTTTAAAACAATCTATAAAATGTCAAATATACAAGTCACAGAAACACCTCTGCTTTAATCTATGCCTTATGTAATGTCTAATGGCTGCTGGTATAAAACTACTTTTGTATCGTTTAGTTCAACAGCTTGAAACTAAAAACCTGCTACTAGAAGAAAGGAGCTGAATCATTGAGTGTATGGGTTGAGCAGTGTCATTTAAAACTGAAATTGTAATTCTCTTTAGCTGCCTGGTGTGCACAACCTCCAGATTGGCTAACGACACCCCAGTCAGCTTACTGGACCACTTAACTATCGGATTTAGTGTATTTTTATTCTTAACAGAAAGATTTCCAAACCATGACAACACAGTAAAAGATCAAACGGATTCAAGAAAAGCAATTTAAAATCATCATGCATTTATCAATATGGAAACGGTTTAACTTTCTTAAACAGAATAGTCGCTGGTGCCCCTTTTTACACACTGCTTCACATCTCTCATCAAAGGAGAGTTTAGGGCAGAGATGCCCAAACTATGGCCCGCGGGCCAAAATTGGCCCATGGTAACCTTTGATTTGGCCCACCAGCATCTGAGGGGAGAGAGGGAGAATGATGGAGATGGTTTAGAAAATCGACATTTCAAACTTTACCAAACCTTAAATTTATTTGTTTTTATTGTTAAGCTAAAAAAAGCTGCCTGAAATTAAACGTTTCATCTGAAAGGGTCTGAATTAATCAGATTTAGTTTACATGTGCATACTGTCACCCGATGGATAGAGGACAATGCAGAGACTTTGATGAGCGAATCAAGGCAAAATAAATGTGATTGTTTATGTTTTTTTATTGCAATAAGTTATAATTTAAACGTTCTACTGCATTAGCTAATACGATTTAAAGTGATATTTTTTATTTATTCATGAGTATTATGAAACTAATTAGGAAATTACCCATGGCCAACTTTAATGTAAAATAGTTTGGTATATTTAGCTTCAACCCCCGACTCTCAATGATATTTGGTTTTTGGCCCTTCTTACCAAGAAGTTTGGGCACCCCTAGTTTAGAGTCAATAATTGTGTAAGGTATTTCCTATATTTTCAATATTTCCAATATTATTCTTATAATATTTTCTTTTCTAAAGAATAATTCGTTTTATTTCAGCTAGAATAAAAGCAGTTTTGACTTATTTTTAAAACCATTTTAAGGTCAATATTATTAGCCCTCTTAAGCAATATAGATATTTTTGACAATTGTCCACAGAACAAATCACTGTTATACAATGATTTGCCTAATAGGGTATATGCAGAGCTGTTTCTTCCCATACTGATAAACTTCCAGTGAACGGTTAATGTGATTTTTAAAAAGTTTTTAATACCTTTACATTACAACAATGATTCTGTAAAAGTAATCAAAATATAATCAGTTAAATATACTTCAGCGTTCATTTAGTTGTTCAAGCGTAAAACGAGATGAAAAGCTGTTTACACGCACGCGCCTGTCAGGAAAAGCAGGCTAGCGCAGACACTCCATTGAATATACTGGGTTAAAATAAACGTTCATATTTTAAAGGCATGGCTCAGAATTTTTTTTTTTTTTACTGCAGTGCTTCTTGTACATTCTAAGACCCACTTTATATTGTATATCACTCAGCCAGTGAAGATCGGTGATTTTTAAAGAAAACAAACCTTAAACATGGCGATTTTGTAACAGCATACAGTTCACCGGAAGCGCTTGACATACTTCTGCATGTACCCTTGCCTAGTTAACCAAATTAACCCCTTAAATTGCACTTTTAGCTAAATACTAGTATCCTCCTGAAACATATCTAGTAAATTATATTGTACTGTCATCATGACTAAGATTAAAGAAATCAGTTATTAGAAATAAGTAATAAAAAAATGTAAAAAAATTGGGGGAAAAACGTACACGAGTGCTAATAATTCTGACTTCAACTGTACATACGTCACGTGATCAGCTTCTAAATTCAAATCTGCTTTTCCTATGGTTGCTTGTACTGAGGTAGAGAGAAAGACGCACAATTACATGCCCATATAGCTGCAAGTTCTAGATTTCTATTTTATTTTACTTTTTTGCCAGTGTAGTGGAAACGTGGGGATATGTGCCTCTGTAAAACCCAACACACACACACACACACACACACACACACTAACAATGGTGCAGTGGAGCTGAGCGGTGTGTGGTGATTTGGAGAGCTCTGGTCCTCTCCAGCGAGGTCATTAATCCACTCCATCCTCCAGAGATCCTATCAGTGGGGGAGGAGAGAGAGAGAGAGAATCTGTGCTGCTTCACTCCTTAATCTCCAGAGAGAGAACCAGCAGAAGATAAGAGACACACGAGTATTAAAAACCTGCTCCGCGTGGAAACATCCTCAAATAGCTCCACACACTTACGCATGCAAACTTCATCCGAAAAACGAAAACGCACTCGTCATTTACTGACCTTCAGGTGGTTCCAAACTGTTTTTTGTTCTTCTGTTGAACACAAAAGAAGACGATTTGAGGAATGTTGTAAAATGGCGGCCATTTACTTCCATTGTAGGAATAATTCAACATTATGGTAGGCAATGGCTAATGGTTTCCAACATTCCTTGAAGTATCTTCTTTTGTGGTTTGAAAAAGTGGAGCATGAATAATTTAAGATTTTCTTTTCTGGTGAACTTCACCTTTAATTGGAGAAGACGAAACAACTCTCAGAGAGCAGGAGTGAGTGACTGCCATTACAACAGCTCACGTGAGTGTGTGTTGTATTGTGTTGCAGCTGCAGCGGTGCTGAAGTTTCAGTGAGAGCGATGATGATGAAGATGGTAATGATAAAGAGAAGCTCACTGTGTGCTCTGGAAGTGTCCATGGTGCTGACAGTGAATCCACACTCAGCTCAGCTCAGCTCTGTGTGAAATACCACAGGAAAGAAAGCTGACAGTCTGCACTCCGCTATTATGAAGCTCAAGACAGTATCCAGAGCTCTCATTAATGCAAACAGAAATTCACAATTACACAAACACACACAAAATACATTTGTAGTTTCCAACAAATACATGAGGAGGGTTTTTTGAAATCGTATTGTTCATTTACAAAATATATGTAAATATATATTAATTTCCATGATAAATGGCAAATCTTGTTTCAAATGTTGCCTTTTTGTGAGTGATTACAATCATTACATTCAGTATTTACTATGAATTACTGTCCCCTCTCATATATAGTCTAAAAAGGGGCGGGAGAGGTGTTTGCTAAGTGACCGCCTAGTTCACCTACAGTATATGCCTAGAGACGGTTCTTATTTGATAACATGGATTAAAATCATGTGGAAATACCACTACAACCACTTCTACTAATTATCTTAATACCACTATACCACTGTTACCACCACTACTACTACTGCTGCTACAGCTTCTAGTATTACAACAACTACCACTACTTTTACCGCTGCTACTACAGCTACTATTACTACTATAACTACTACTGCTGCTGCTGCTACTATTATTACTACTACAAATATTACTGCGCTACAGCAACTTCTACAAAACTACTACAACAACTACTACTACAACCACTAGCACTGCTGTTGCTGGTTATACTACTACTATTACTACTACAACTACTACTACTATTACTAAAACTATTACTGCTACTACTGCCACTACTACTACTAAAACTACTAGTGCTTCTATTACCACAACTGCCATTACCACCATCACCACTACAACTATTAGTTCTACTAGCACTGCTGCTGCTACTACCACCACTACTACCACTACTAGCACTGCTGTTACTGCAACTACCACCAATAGCACTGCTGTTTCTGCTGATACTATTACTACTAATACTACTACTACCACTACTACCTCAACTACTATTACTAAAACTAATACTACTACTATTACTACAACAACAACTACTACTACTACTACTACTGCTACTACCATAACTGCTACTGTTACCCCGACCATTACTACTACTATTACCATTACTAGCACTGCTACTGCTACTACTACTACTACTACCACCACTACAAGAACTGCTGCTGCTACTACTACTCCTACTCCTACTACTAGCACTATTAGCACGGCTGCTGCTACTACCATCACTACTAGCACTGCTGTTACTACTACTACCACCAATAACACTGCTGTTTCTGCTGATATTATACTAATACTATTACTACCACTACTAGAACTGCTGCTGCTACTACTACTACCACAACTACTATTACTAAAACTACCACTACTACTATTACTACAACTACTACTACTACTACCACAACTACTACTATTACTCCCACCATTACCACCACTACTACCACTAATAGCACTGCTGTTGCTGCTAATACTATTACTACTACTATTACTACTACTACTACTACTGCTACTAAAACCACTACTAGCACCGCTGCTATTACTACTACTACAGCTACTATTACTACTGCTGCTGCTACTACTACTTCAACAACTACTGCACTACAACAACTACTACTACTGCTACTACTACTACTAAAACTCCCAGTTCTAATACTACAACAACTTCTACAATAACCACTGCTGTTTCTACTATTTCTACCACTACCACTGCTACCACTACCACAACTGCTACTATTACCACCACCACCATAACTACTTCTCCTACTATAACTATTATTACTGCTGCTACCACTACTACTACCACCACTACTACCACTGCTGCTACTGTGACTACTACTACTACTACTACTACTACTGGTCCTGCTGCTGCTACTACTAATACTACCACCACTGCTGCTGCTGCTACTTTGGTTAATACTATAACAATAACTAATTTTACTACTTCTACTAAAACAACTACTAATACTGCACAACAGCAACTACTACTACTACTACAACTACCACTAATACTACAGAAGCATACTATAAGAACAACTGCAACTACTACTACTACTTCTGTACTATCACTACAACCATAGTTGTAGCTGCTGCTGCTGCTACTACTACTACTACTACTACTACTACTACTACTA
>CAIGQQ010024936.1:7952-63658 GCA_903798035.1 Danio albolineatus
GATTGGTGGAGGTTTCTGTAAAGCATCATGGGAAGTGTAGTTTGTATGCAAACTATTATTTTTAAATCTGTTTAATTAACACAAACAAAAGCACACACAATCGACTGACAACACCAAAGATCACAACAGGTCTGTCTTTAAAGGGTTTATCAGTAATTGTTAATCAGTTTCATTATGGAGAGTTTTTACTTCTGCTTATGTGGTTTTCTAAAAAGTGTGCAGGGCAAGCAGTGTGCTAAAGTTTAATGCTAAGGGTCAGAGGTTGTGGTGTGGCGTGAAAAACCTCAGGGCGGTAACCAGAGCACACCTCTTCCAAACCAACACTAATGCAAAGAGAAGGGAGAAATAGGAGATCCAAACTCACCGAACACTCCAACAGTCTCTACATCTGATCAGAAAAGCAGATTGTGTCCTCAATTAAAAACGTGAATTTTCTGCTAAACTCTAGGTTTGTTTATTATTTTGTGTTTTATGATAGTGTGGAGATTTTAATACTGTAAACATATTTTCCACTGTAAAGCCTATTTTATTTTTGTGGAATGGAGATCTGGTAAATAAATATATTAAGATTAATTAATTAATTAATATAAATCAATATATTAAATTTATATATATTAAAACAAATAAAAATAATAATAAAAGTAATTGCGTAGCTTTGAAAACTCCTATTGGGAATCCTCAATTTTTGACCCTAATGATGTGCACTAATGCCTGCGCACCTTTTAGTAAGCCAATCAGGTGAGAAAAGCAGATTGTGTGCTCAACTTGAGAGGACATGCAGTAAAACCTTTAGGCAGCCTATATTTTTTATTTACTGTTTTGTAACCTAATCTAATTGCCAAATTTGGCCTTTCATAATCTCAAGGGCCTCGTTTTAAAGCACCAATGAAAATAAACCACAGGGCCAGTCAATTAAAATGACAGAGAAAGATACAACTTAACTAAAACCTCCATTTGAAGTTGGTTGTCACTATATATAGAAACAATTCATTCATTCGTTTTCTTTTCGGCTTAGTCCGTTTATTAATCTGGGCGGTCACCACAGCAGAATGAACCGCCAACTTACCCAGCATATATTTTACGCAGCGGATGCCCTTCCAGCTGCAACCCACCACTGGGAAACATCCATTCACACTTATTCACACACACACACACACACACACACTACGAACAATTTAGCTTACCCAATTCACCTATACCACATGTGGGGGAAACCGGAGAACCCGGAGAAAACCCACACGAACACAGAGAGAACATGCAAACTCTACACAGAAATGACCCAGCCGGGGCTCGATCCAGCGACCTTCTTGCTGTGAGGCGATCGTGCTACCCACTGCACCACCGTGGAGCAAATAAACAATATATCTGTACACAAATGTAAGTAATTTGACTTTAAATCACACGCTGTGCTTCAAGGGAGTGGGCAGAGCTAAAGATCTCTTTCGGTACACATTACACACAGAGACTGCAATGTAAAATAAATCCGTAATTTTACAGTTTATTTCTGGCAGCTAGGGTGTCGGGAAAAAAAGTAAAATAACAACTGTTAAATTACAGAAATATACCGTAAAATAGTGTATATTAAATTACAAAAATTTGATTACATTAAAAATTCCTGGTAAATTTCTGTAATTTAATATTCTTTATTTTACGGTAAATTTCTGTAATTTAATATTCGTTATTTTATGGTAAATATCTGTAATTTAATGGCCGGTATTTTACTTTTTTTTTAAACCGTAAAATTACAGATTTTTTTTACAGTGTGTTATTGGTGCAATTTTCTGCACAGCATCATGGGCAATGTAGTTTTTCAGTACAAATTCAATTAAGATGAAATGATGGTGCGGCTCAGTCGCCTCACAGCAAGAAGGATGCTGGTTTCTGAGTCCTTTCTGAGTTTGCATGTTCTCCCAATGTTCTCATGGGTTTCTTCCAGGTGCAGTCCAAAGTCCAAAGACATGCGCTATTGGGAATTGGATTAACTAAATTGGCTGTAGTGTATCTATGTGTGCCAATGCGAATGTTTATGAATGTTTACCAATACTGGGTTGTGGCTGGAAGGGCATCAACTACGGAAAACATATGCTGGAGTAGTAGGTGATTCATTCCGCAGTGGCGATCCCTGACCGAATGGGACGAAGCCAAAAGAAAATGAATGAATGAAATGATGGGTTAGAAAAAGCTTAACTAATTCAGTTTTTACTTCTTGAACCCGATTCTCACACTATATACGACCTTGAAAGTAAAAAAATACAGTAAACCCTCGGCCAACCTCCAGGTTTATTTGCTCAAACCTTTAATTTATCCCCTAATCGCCACATTAAGACTTTCTTTCATTTGTCCTTTTATGCACTCTCAAAGGGCCGCTTTTAAAGCACTAATGAAAATAAAGCGGCAGGCCCCCGTCTCTGTATTTTGAGAGGGAACGCTGGAGCCTCGGGTTCAGAGGAGGGTGAAAAGCAGAGGGCATCGGGAACAAAGACCAGAAAACCCAGAGGTCAAACGGCCTGGTGTCCAGAGCTTCTTCAGCGGACGCGGACGGAGAGAGAGCGAGGCGCTCGTATAATCACAGATCCGTTTTGTCCATGCGCATCGGATAGAATATATCACCGCGAGCTGACACCGCAAACAATAGATCATGTTTTTTTGTCCGGGCCGCTTTTGACTCTTTTCAGCATCTGGAGGTCCGCAGATTAACCCTCCTTTCTTTGGCCTGTTTTGAGCAGATGACCTGCGCGTCTGTCCAGCGTTTACACAATTAGACCCTGAGTGCCAGATTTCCAGGTGAAGAACATTATCTTGGGCTCTTGGGTCAAAGTTAATGAGGGGAATTAGAAACCATCACCATTTTTTTTTCTTCTTCGCAATTCTGGACAGTCACAGTTTGGCTGCTCTTTATTCAAATAGGGGTCACCGCTGGGCTTTTGTGCTTATATGAAGTGTCCTTGTAGAACTAGATTTCGTTAAAATGGTGGTATTTAAAGGCCATTCGGCTAGGCGGTGTTACTTTGACCCGGGGTTCAGCGTGCAGCGTGGACTGCTCTAACTAACTGGAGTTATTTACGGCAACATACAGTTGAAGTCTAACTTATTAGCCTTCCTGTGAATTATTCATTCTTTTCCAAATATTTCCCAAATTATGTTTAACAGAGCAAGAAATTTTATACAGTATTTCCCAGGGGCGATTTTAGGATTTTCATATTAGGAGGGGCTCAGCTAAAAATGAAATAAAATAATATTTATAAAAAAATAAAAAAATAAAAAATATATATATAGCCTAATATTACATTCATAAGTAGTAATTTAATAGTAATACACTTAAAAAATGTTTGTTTAATATGGGTTGTATACTAGTATTCCACTGTATTACATAGACAGGCATAGCCATTTGAGTTCTGAATGAGCCAAATAGGCTCAGCCCACCGGTTTACTGTAGTAAAAACCACTTTCTATGTTCAAGTGTATTTTTTGTTTCCATGTATTAAATAAAAAAATACCACTTTTCTAATTAAATTATATACATATAAATATGTTTTTAAACTTACAGGCTAATTCACATATATCGCGATCTAAATGATAATAATAATAAATAAAAAGTATTTTTTTAATCCTAGACACTTAATGTTTCTACCTCTGTAATTGACTCTGTGACAGTTAAAACAAGTCCATTCTCTAAGTGGTTCTGTCACTGTGTTTAATCCTTTCTGTGCAAGACTGTATGTTTTAGTTATTGCCACACACACTGTGTTTAATATTGGTAGTTCATTTTGAAATAAAAATAGCGAAATGTTCGTTAAGAGTTACATTTTTCACTGGAGGAAACCGCTGTGCTAACTAGGCGAACGCTGAGAAAACCTGACTGCTCCTCCGAGACATTGGGTACAGGTGATACAAGAACTGCAGATAAGCAGATATTTTAACAATTTAACAATAAACGCACACCTCGTTCTCTCGCTGTCCATGGCTGTGGTTTGCTGATCAAATGAAAAACAAAAGACAGGGAGGAGCAGGATTCTGCTGCCATTTTCTTATCAAATTTAAAGAGGACTGAGGTGATAATTTAGTATCCAGTTTATGGGCTAATCGCAAAAATAAGCTGAGTAAAAAGCTGAGTAAAAATATAGGGGGGGGTTACAGCCCCCCTAAAATAGGCCTAGCAACGCTCATGGTATTTCCTATAATATTTTTTCTTCTCGAGAAAGTCTTATTTGGTTTATTTCGGCTAGAATAAATGCAGTTTTTATATTTTTTAAACTATTTTAAGGTCATTATTAGGCCAGTTAAGCAGTATTTTCTTCAATTGTCTACAGAACAAACTATTGTTAAACAATGACTTGCCCTAATTTGACTAGTTAACCTAATTGAGCCTTTAAATGTCACTGAACACTAGTATCTTGAAAGACATCTAGTCAAATATTGACAAATACTGTCATCATGGTAAAGATAAAAGAAATAAGCTATTAGAAATGAGTTATTAAAACCATGATGTAGTTGAAACGTGTTAAAGAAAATCTTCTTTCCGTTAAATAGAAGTTGGGGAAAAAATATACAAGTGGCTAATAATTCTGACTTTAACTATATTTGGTTTGTCTTTAGTTATTCTGTTGTTTTAATCAAATGTTTAACCTGAGCTTCGAAGTCATGCTGCAAGGTTTGTGGATAAAAAGCATGAATGATTCCTCAGGTCATTCATGCAGAACATCTGAATTATTTAGAAGATATGAGAGTAGTAAATACATATATTAATATATATATATAAGGATCAGCGTAGACATTAAAAGCCTAGCTAATGAAATAAAAACATATAATTTTAATATCTACTGTATTATTCTAAGTGACAGACATATTTGATAGATATTATAAGACACGATGACTGACTAAATGGTACTAAAACACAAAATAAATGAATAAATAAATGCAATTTTATGGTAGACTTTGAAAAATCCTAAATGCTTAAAGAATGCGAATTATATGGTATATATTAATACTAAATGAAGGGATTCAATTGCTGTATGAATAAATCAACTAAAAGTAATATATATGTGGTAATATTTAAAATATATGTATGTGGTATACATTAAAATATTAAATAAATAACATTGTACAGAAATATTAATTAATTCATTCATTCATTATATGGTGGATGTTAAAAGAAATATTATAAACATAATTATGTGGTGGCACATAAATGATCAAACAAACAAATGAACAAATAAAAAAAAGAAATTATATATTAGACTTTAAAAGACAATTAAACAATACAACTATACGCTAGATATTAAAATAAAAAGTAAATAATTAAAATTATACGGTAGATATTAAAAATTCTAAATACTTAAGAATATGAATTAAATGGTATATATTAAAATACTAAATAAATGATACTGTTGATATTAAAATACAACATGAAGTGACTGAAATAGCATATGAATAAAGCATTAAATAAATATAAAAATAAATGGTACACACTGAAATATTTATTAAATAAATAACTGTACATATGTACAGTAAATAAATATTTATATTAATAAATAATATAATTATATGGTGTATAATAATAGAAAAACTATAGAATAATAGAAAATATGCTAAATATTGAGAATTATATAGAATAAATTTTAAATACTTAATAAATAATATAGTACATATCAAAACACAAAATGAAGTGACTGAATTAATGTATAAATTAAATATATGCTATTCAAATATAAAATACATAATGTTGTACATACATTAATAATAATCCTTAATTATTAAGATGGTATATATTAAAATAAATAAATAAATTTTATATACATACACACAGTTGAAGTCAGAAATATTAGCCCCCCTGAATTATTTTTTTCTCCCAATTTCTGTTTAACGGAGAGAAGATTTTTTTTCAGCACATTTCTAAACATAATAATTTTAATAACTCATTTCTAATAACTGATTTATTTTATCTTTGCCCTAATGACATTAAATAATATTTTACTAGATATTTTCAAGACACTAAGGGTTAACTAGGTTAATTAGGTTAACTAGGAAGGTTAGGGTAATCAGGCAAGTTATTATATAAGGATGGTTTGTTCTGTAGACTATTGAAAACAATTTACCTTAAAGGGGTTAATATATTGACCTTGAAATGTTTTTTTAAAAATTAAAAACTGATTTTATTCTAGCTGAAATAAAACAAATAAGACGTTCTCCAGAAGAAAAAAATATTATCAGACCTACTGTGAAAATTTCCTTGCTCTGTTAAACATCATTTGGGAAATATTTGAAAAAAGGAAAAAAATTCAAAGGGGGGCTAATAATTCTGACTTCAACTGTATATATAAATTAATAATCAAACTTGGTTACGTTTTCAGTGTTTTCAAGGGATATTGAGTGTATTCTGACCTACAGTAACCAATTGGATCTTTCAGCGGTTCTCAATGACATTTCTGATATTAAACAAGCAGTGACAACTTTGCATTCCTGCGGCAATAAATGGATGACCATGAAAGACTGCACTACTTTGATATTATACTGTTTAAATTCCATGTTGGAGCAAGTGTATAATAAAATACAAACTATGCAGCTAAATGTCATTACTTTTAAGCTACATGTTGATTCAAACATCTATTTTACAAGAAAAAAAGTTTTGTGAGCACTTACAGTGTCTGTCGGTGCTCTAGATCTGCCGGCTCTAAACCACTGAATGATTATTTTTCTGCAGTCATAAACTGTTTGGTGTGAGCATGCATTCACAATTGCATAACTATGAACTGTTGAGTATAAGGGTGGAAAAATGTATATTTAAATGATCTAGTATTTTAACTATTAAAATTATTTAATATACATATCAGAGCAACTAATTCTTAACTATTTAAAGAGTAGACCACCTCATACATCTTGTTCTGTTGTCCTTCAGGGGGATCAAGCTTTAAATAGAGGGCTCAGACCCCCTTAAATCTCTTCTAGTTGATTTTGAAAACACTATCTGTTGGGTTTAGGGCATACCTGTCAACCCATTCGTTTTTCCTGGGATTCTCCCGTATTTTACAGTTCTATCACGCTATCATCCCGTAAAGATATTTTCCCGTATTTTCAGCCTTTCTATGAAGGGTGGCAATAAACATTAAAGAGCCGATCCTGCCTATACGCAACCTATACCGTCGAACCACCAAGGGTCGCCTATTGCTCTTAAATGTGAGTCAGTTCTGTGCTTTCTGTTTACTTCGGCATGAAACACTTTGAAAAATATATATAAAATCGGCGGGATTCCCTTTCCTTTTCATTACAGGTGCCGTCGCTCCTCCTATGCAATCATCAAAACAGTCATAAAGCGGCACGTGACTGTCAGCTGACATGCTCCATAGTGATAAATAGACACTGTTTCCTAAACAGATTCTGTACATGCGATTTGAAGTGGAGTGAAGGGAGTGGATGTTTTTTTTTTTCAAACACAACTAATTTTGTCCTAAATGAGCATAAAACGTTAGGAAATTAATCGAATACTTTCATTATAACATTAGATATGTGCATTTTTAAAGTAACACCTCTGTTATTTAATGTAATAAAACAAAAAATCTAAATAAATGAGATTCATTTGTTGCTCTTTATTCAGAATGTGTAAGTTATACAGTGAGAAAAAGATTAATGAGATTTGATAACTTGATTCTATTTCTTTATAATAGCTAATTTTAATAAGCTAAACTGTTTGCTAATGTATACTATTACATTTTCTTTTGTAAATAATAATATTAAAAATATTACTGACCGTTTAACTGTTTATTTACAATGAAACAGCTCTAGAAGAATGGAGGATTTTATGGGGATTTTTTGAGAAGGTGGGGGGTATCCATTATTTTCAAATCCCAATGTTGACAGGTATGGTTTAGGGAACGGAGTGTGTGGATCAGTCAATAACAGATGGATGTAATAAGGTTGTGTAAATGACACACGGATGCATACGAGAAGGACATGAAAATGTACATACAGTACAATGAGCAAAATTACACAGTAATGTTTTTGAGATTGGCAGAAATATACACAGTGGCCTCTGGTGGACTTACCAGAAAGGTCACCCATGACAAAACATAACCCAGTAATGTATTGGAGACTGTTAGAAATGTACATGGCAGCCTCTAGTGGATTTGTGAAAACAAAAACAGCAAGCAGATGTAGCCTGGGCACTTATTTCGCAGTTCCCATAAACGTAGCCCTGGGCACATATCACCAATGAGCACGAGTTGCTTAAAACTTGGCATGAGTTACTGTATGATAGAGATTTTTGCCTGAGGAAACACTGCTAATTAAACTGGGCTTTCTGAAACTTCATTTCTAAAACCAAGGTCATGGGTTTGATGTCCAGGGAACACATGATAGATACACTTGTAAGTCGCTTTAGATACAAATCTAATCTATGCCAGCAGCAAGCGTATGTAGCTTTTCGGTCTCCATGGACGTAACTCAAAGAGACTGAGCTGGAAATGTCAGCAGAGTTAAATGAGAACTAAATGGCAGAAAGTGCTTTTTTTTGGTCAGTAATATATAGAAGGCAGCTGCTCTCCAGCATAAATGGCTTAATCAAGGTGGCGGGATGAATATCACGAGCCACTGACTCTCGCTGCCACCCACTCTGACGCTGAAAACAGTGTGTTCACAGAGGCACAAAGGGCAAATTACCCAGACTTCAGTAACACGACATGCTCAGAGAGAAACTGGCCAAGCCATACATCTGTTGCGTTGAATGTAGTTTAACCAAGACAGTTTAAACCCAGAAATTAGTTAAAATTAAGTCAATCATTTATATAAGGACACATATTTCTACAGACCTTATCATTGCCCTGGTGAAATATTTGACTCACTAGTCTGTTGGTTTAGTGATCTAAAACCAACTGCATACTTCACTGGAATAAAATAAATAAAAATAAACACAATTAATTTTTAAAAAATATATAATCATAATTAAATATTAATTATAAAAATTAAACTAAATTAATTACAAAAATCTGTACTATTTTTCATAATGAACAAATTTAATATAACACAACCCCTTTTCACAAATAAAGCTAAATGTCTTACAACAAGTCTTTTTTTGGTAGATTTGCTGTGCTAAAAATAAATAAATCAATAAAATAAATCAAGCACAGATTATATGACTAGCTATGCTTAAAGCAGTCAGTCTGCTTCAGATTTACAAAGATACAATGTACTGACCTTTATCTTTACGTTTTTGTGAAATTAATAGCAATTTCTGATCGTTTCTGCATATTTCAGTGGATAAGAATGTATATTCATTAAATCCTATATGCAAAATTCATATACAATTTGCAGGCATTAAATAAAGTACGTGATTAAATATCCTGCTAAATGTACAGTAGGTGACTGAGGGTACAAGAAGCTAGCTATGTTTCCTTTTTGTATTATGCTTTGGTACTATGTTTTTGCTTTTTTATACCTTATAATCACATATCAGAAAGTTATATAGTGTAATATTAAACAACTAAGCTACCTGAACTGTCAAAATTTTACCTCAGAATGTACTGATAACCACCATAATACTATTAAAGTGTAATAAAAATCATGATAATTCAGAGTTTATTGTGTGCGGCAAATTATTGACACTTCTGGTAATACCTTTAGATTTTTTTATTATACAATAAAAAGCAATACACTGTAGGCTAAACCTCTATTTCAGTATATTTATCTTCTCAGTTAATAATACTAATAATATCAATCAATTTTTGAGTAGTGACAGTTAAAGAAATATTGTTAACAGATGCCTGTAGGTCACACAGTGAGGAAAATAACGTCCCTTATGTTTTATTATTTCCCAGAGACAATGTCCAAAAACCAATAAATTATTTGATCTTTTAAAGACCAGACAGAACCCGCATGTAAATCCCGCCCTCATCCTGCAGCCACTGGCTGTGCGCATACCATCTGTTTTCTGATTGGCTTTTACCAATGTCAATCATCCCCCAAAAAATCACTCCTAGAGGCTGACAGGTCATACATGCCCATGTTTTTCCTAAATGAGAAGAAATCGCTGAGAAAACCACCAAATGCTGCGTGCATTTCAAAGTGGAATGCACCAAAATCCAGATTAAACGTGTATACAAACAAATACTAAGCTAAATAAACGTCAATCACATCGAATTGTTCACGTTTAGACAATTAGACCGCAGACACAGATATCCACAAAGAAATATCAAGCGTTTACGAAGCTACATTAACACCAAAACGAACAAAAACACTGAAGCAAAACTGACTGCTAATCCTAAAGCAGATGCATCTGAAACAGCATCGAGCGACGCTTCATCTCGTTCATACTACAGCGGATTTAAGCCCATTTTCCATCATTCAGAAATAATATAATTAGCTCATATCGATGAATCCGACCTCATTTCGATCTCTTACCACAAACCCTGTCTTAGTTTGGTGAATGAAAGCCTATGCGTGTCGTTAAATCACGTTTCGTTACCTTTTCAGCGTCGTCGCCGCTCCATCACCGTGCGGGTCCCCCAGCATCAGCATCAGAGTCCCACGTCCAGCATTCACTCCAGCATCAGCATCCCGCGCTCTGATTGGACACACGTACACAAGCTCCGCCCCCAACACCATAAATGCGCTTCAGATTTAAAGGGCCAGCGCACAAGAGGAACAAACTAGCCGCGTCACCACACGAGGCGTTGTCATGTATGTATATGTAGTCTCAGTTGATAAGCTCGATTTAAAGTCAATGTGGCCTGTAAAGACAGAATTAAAACGAGTTAAATCAAGATTAATCTATATGATGACAATAATATGTAGTAAGTATTTATGTATGTATATATATTAGATTAGATTATATTCAACTTTATTGTCATTACACATGTACAAGTACAAGGCAATGAAATGCAGTTTAGGTCTAACCAGTAGTGCAATAGCAGCAAGTGCAGAATACAGATATAAAGTGCAGTTATAGAAAAACTATGGTGATATTTACAGATGGATGTACTATGAACATTATTTACAGGTTGCATTAGTTATGAACATAGATTTACAGTAAAAGATTATACATACAGGTGGCTGTTAATAATCAGAAGTGTGCAGATAGATAAACATAACTACAAATGTACAGTACATGTACAGTGGGTATGTACAGTTCAAATAAATGAATCAGTGCAGGTTGCTATTAATAATCAGAAGCAGGGGCGCCGCTAAGGGGGGGAAAGTTCGGACAATTCTAAGGGCCCATGCACTCTAGGGGCCCACAGAGATCTGCTTTATAATTAATAACAGTGCTATAATGTAATATGAATTATGAATGTATCTCTAAATTACAAGTAAAACTATTTATTAGAAATAAAAAATAAAAATACGGCTTATATCTGCCCCTCGTGTCTGTCACTGTCAAATTGCAGATAGATAAACCTAACTACAAATGTATATGTACAGTGGGTATGTACAGTTCAAATAAATGAATCAGTGCAATGAATATGTGCGATTTTTAAAATGTGCAAATGTTAAATAGCGCAGTGATTGTGAAGAGTATTATGAGGAGATTGGAGGGTGTATGTAGGGGTCAACAGAGTCAGTGGGGGGCAGAGTTTAAAAGGGAGACAGCTCTGGGGAAAAAAAGCTATGATATGCAGATATGAGTATTTTACATCATAACGTTATATACAAATAAATATATACCGTTATATCTAAAATACTCATATCTGCATATCATATAACAAAATATAATGTTGAATAAATAAAAATACCTTCCATTTTGTTGGGGAGATCAGGGATGATTGTAACAGAATTTTTCTTTAGCACCTAAAACTACTTTTTGTTTTTAGCTACATGACTGAAACTTTTAGGCAAAGTACCCACATTTGTCTGCTACAAATGTCAACAATTTAAATTTCTTAAACTATAATCACAGGCTTTGTGAGATGATGACAAATACAAAGTGACCGTTTCTTACAACCTACCCAATGGGGTAGGTTGTAACATACAGTACTGGGGTAAGTTGTAACAGGTAGACAAAATGCCCCAAAACTAAAGGTACTACAAGTGATATGCCACAATAGCTGCTTTATTGTAATTAAATGACTGCGACAATACAATATATGTGGATATTGGAAGTGTATGTGCATATTGTGTAGGCGACACAGTGGTGCAGTAGGTAGTGCTGTCGCCTCACAGCAAGAAGGTTGCTGGTTCGAGCCTCGGCTGGGTCAGTTGGCATTTCTGTGTGGAGTTTGCATTTTCTCACCTCTGTGTGCTCTGGTTTCCCCCACAAGGAAGGGCATCCGCTGTGTAAAACAAATGTTTTTTTCGCTGACCCCGGATTAATAAAGGGACTAAGCCGACAAGAAAATGAATGAATGTGCATAAACGTGCATTTATGTGTGCATGTCTGTACGTGCACATTCATAGGTGTGTGTATTCTTTTAAAACACGTGTTTCAACCTCCCATATTGTTTAGCTAACTGTATTAGCATGTTGCTTTGAAATTAGCAGGAGGTTGATACACCATTCTTTACTAGATAAACTGGTTTGACTTATAACTCATACAACATAATCTACAACGGTAGAGGTACTAAACAAAATGTTATCTTATTATTATTCTTTTTTATTTTATTATCTCAGAATTGAATTTTCTGTTGTAGCTTCTGGGGAGATTGCAAGACTAGAAAATATCCACGTGTGATTGTTAAGGAAACTGAAAATGTCACATGACCCCTATATCTTATCCCTTGTTCATGGAATTGGTAGTGTTACAACTCTCCCTGTATTTCAACTATACCCGGTCTCCCCTATAGATATATAAACGGTACATAAATACATAATCAATGTACACATGTAGTTTGTGATGTAGCCATTATTAGTAGTAGTATAAATAAATAAATAATAATATATCACTAGGGCGCCACAGTGGCGTAGTGAGTAGCACGTTCGCCTCACAGCAAGAAGGTCGCTGGTTCGAGCCTCGGCTGGGTCAGTTGGCATTTCTGTGTGGAGTTTGCATGTTCTCCTTGTGTTCGCGTGGGTTTCCTCCGGGTGCTCCAAAGACATGTGGTATAGGTGAATTGGGTAGGCTAAATTGTCTGTAGTGTATGAGTGTGAATGAGTGTGTATGGATGTTTCCCAGAGATGGGTTGCAGCTCGAAGGGCATCCGCTGTGTAAAACAAATGCTGGATAAGTTGGAGGTTCATTCTGCTGTGGCGACCCCAGAATAATAAAAGGGAGTAAGCCAAAAAGAAAATGAATTAATTAATTAATTAATATATCACTACTAAAAATAATAGTATTGGTATGGTAACTCATTTTCATAAATTTAAAGCACATATGGTTAATGAATTATATTAAATCAATTAAATATTCCTTATTTTACCTCAGCCATTAAATGATTAAAAAATAGTTTGGTAATAACTGCTGTTCTGGTTATATATTCTGTGAAGGTCACATCTGAGAAGTTTGCATGAAGTTGAGTGATGAGCTCTTCGCTGTCTGCGGCCATGCCAATCATATGCAGCCAAGTGTGGTCATGTGATCCCTGCTGTAATTGGCTTTGATGCCTCTGGTGCTTTGTGATTGGCTGACTGTCACGGACTTTCCCTCCAGCTCCTTCTCCAGACATGATGCTTCAGGGTGGAGAGAGACGGATGGAGGTCTGTCTTTACACTGCTCTCCATGTTCACCATTTAAAAAACAGACAAGGATACTTTATTATAAGATTATAAGCAGAAAAATTTATGTTTAAACATTAAATATAGTTATAATATAGTTAAATATATTGGGATAGTTCACCCAAAAATGAAAATGTTCTCACTATTTATTCATCCTAAAGTGGTTCCAAACCATGTTTCTTTCTTCGGTTGAACACAAAAGAAGATATTTTTAAGAAAGATGAAAACCTGTAACCACTAAGTTGCACTGTAGGAACAACAAATACTGTGAAAGTCAATGGGTTTTCAGCTTTCTTCACAATATCTTCATTTGTGTTAAACTGAAGAAAGAAGCTCATAAACATTTGAAACAAGTAAAGAGTGAGTAAATGATTACATCATTTTCATTTTGGGATGAAATATCCCTTTAAGGTGTGCAAAATCAGATTGGATATCCCTGCTCAATAACACATTAAGTTTTACCCATTGAAAACAGTGCACTTTAATGGTTTCTAGCCTTTTCAGGGAGTTATTTCATTGGCATTTATTGGTTTTTAACATTCCAACTAATTGAACGGATCAAATATTACCAATAGAGACCCAAAGGACCATTATGGCTTCCAGTAAAACCAATATAATTCCATTATAATCATGACAGATTCCATGATAGGTTAAAACATACAGCAGAGTATACTACCTGACAAAAAGTCTTGTCGCCTATCCAAGTTTTAGGAACAACACACAACTATTAGTTGATCATTTGGTATCAGAAGTGGCTTATATGAAACGCAAATGCTTCTGGATTATGCTTATTTTACAATATATAATATGATCAGGCCTTGATTTTGAAATGTTTAATTACTACAGTAAGGTCTGACTTTGCTTAGACCAGGGGTGTCCAAACTCGGTCCTGGAGGGCCGGTGTCCTGGAGAGTTTAGCTCCAACTTACTTCAACACACCTGCCAGGAGGTTTTTGTATATCTAGTAAGAGCTTGATTAGCTGCTTCAAGTGTGTTTGATTAGGATTGGAGCTAAACTCTCCAGGACACCGGCCCTCCAGGACCGAGTTTGGACACCCCTGGTCTAAGCAAAGTCAGACCTTACTGTAGTAATTAAACAATTCAAAATCAAGGCCTTTTGGACACCACTGGCTTAGACAAAAGTCTTGTCACTTAACAGAAATAATGTCCAGTATAGAATATAAAGTCATGGTGCAGTGGAAAAGAATTAATATTGTGTATGACTCCCATGAGCTTGGAGGACTGCATCCATAAATCTCTGCAATGATTCAAATCACTTATTAATAGTCATCTGGAATGGCAAAGAAAGCGTTCCTGCAGGACTCCCAGAGTTCATCAAGATTCTTTGGACTCATCTTCATTGCCTCCTCCTTCATCTTACCCCAGACATGCTTAATAATGTTCATGTCTGGTGACTGGGCTGGCCAATCCTGGAGCACCTTGACCTTCTTTGCTTTCAGGAACTTTGATGTGGAGGCTGAAGTATGAGAAAGAGAGCTTTCCTGCTGAAGAATTTGCCCTCTCCTGTGGTTTGTAATGTAATGGGCAGCACAAATATCCTGATACCTAAGGCTGTTGATGTTGCCATCCAATCTGCAGATCTCTCGCACGCCCCACATACTGAATGTAACCCCAAACCATGATTTCTTCCTTCACCAAACTTGACTGAATCTTGGTTCCATGGGGGCTCAGATAGGTCTTCTGCAGTATTTGTGATGATTGTGATGCAGTTCAACAGATGATTCATCGAAAGCTCTATCTTCTGCCACTTTTCAAAACAATCAACAAGAAGTCAAGTTATTATTTGTTGCTTTTACAACTGGGACCGACGACAAGACTTTTGTCAGGTAGTGAAATACTACAGTATTTCAATTTAATATTCATAATTACTTTTCTAGGGAAGTTTTCAGATATGAAAAGTGTTTTACAGCCTGTTGTCGGTTTTAACAGCTTTTTCCGAAATGTTCATTTCAATGTGACCCATGAAGTTTACAGTACAGCGAATGACTTGATTAGCCAGCATGACTCAATCTTACCAAGCAGCTCTGTTAGTCCCATGGTGAAGTGAGTAATGTCTTATCACAAGGCTTTTATATGCTACATGCCGTCCTGGTGCTGAGGGATTTTAGCCGGTGCTGACGATGAGCGGGTGTGACAGTGGGAGGACAAGTAAACACACATACACACAGTTACACAAACACACATCAGCTGCGTCAAGTTCTTTTAACGGAAGGCAGGTCGAGGCAACACACTTCACACTTGTTTTAGTTTATCACTCCATCTCAGTGTGGAACGAATGCTCTGTTGATCTTTATACAAAGATACCACTTTGATAAAGCAGAGTTTTGCACAGAAAAATGCAAAATATTGGTTGGAAAATCTCAGTACAGCTGATTGCAATCAAAGAAAATGTCAGTTTAAATTTGTTCAATAACTCCAGTGTCTTCACGCAGATCCATTATTTCCCCCATTATTTCCTACACTGAGGACACTGATTGCTATACAAAATCAATTGCTGTCAGTGTTTGTGGCCTTTGGGGAAAGAATTTAATTATCGGAGCAAAAATATTGATCTAGTGTGAGACTGATTATAATTATTTGCATTTAAATCAAATTTTAGCCAGCCGCAGAGCATTTTAAAATGTAAAGTTATTCCATAATTCATGTCTTTCATAATTTCATATCTGCTTGGCTCCCAGTAAAACCGCTGGTCCTTTTGTGACATCTAGAGGTCATGGCAGAGATTGCAGCTCTGAATCTTCATTTATTCATTTTTCTTCGGCTAAGTCCCTTTATTCATCAGGGGTCGTCACAGAGGAATGAACCACCAACTTATCCATGATTTACACAGCTGATGCCCTTCCAGCTACAACCCAGTACTGGGAAACATCCATACACACTCATTCACAAGCATACACTACGGCCAAATGAGTTTATTCAGTTCACCAATACCACGTCTTTGGACTGTGGGGGGAAATCAGAGCACCCATGCAAACTCCACACAGAAATGTCAACTGGCCCAGCTGGGACTCAAACCAGCGACCTTCTTGCTGTGAGGCGACAGTGCTAAGTTAACCAACCGTGTTGCCAGCTCTGGTTCTTTATTAAGTGAATTTGTACAATGCAGGCTGTTGACTTGCTATAAAGCATATTTTACAGTCATATCTCTGCCCATAAACGGAATGTAAAAACAAACCAAAAATCTATAATGAATTGTTTGTATGTCTCATGAGAATGATTTGACCAGAAGTTTCATGTGATCTTCTGTTAGTGCACAAGTAAAAAAGTTACAAATATACACACAAAAGGTGTTAGAGGATTAATAGAAAAAGCTTATCTTTTAAAGATGCTATATATCAACGCGCACATTTACCTGTATCACTCGCACATCCTTACAAGTGAAACCAAAGTTTCACGGTCGCCCTCTGGTGACTGGATGCAGTATATATCTTAACATTCAAAAGATCAAATTACACTTGCTAAGTACACATTTTGCAACTTTAAGTCGTTCTTCTAACCATATTGATTTATGTTCAAGCGTTACGGTTTTTTTAATTAGGTTACTTTATTTTAAGTTGAGTTTATTGAAACAAAATGGGGTTTGTTATTATGTGCTTGTGATTGGGTCTTCTGGAGTTTGGGCGGGAATTTGATCACTCGTTTGTTGTTTTTTTCATTTGCCGCGTGTTTTCTCCTCAAATCTGAAGTGACAAAATAAATAGTAAACAGCAGTTATGAAATCATCTGATTTGTCTCCACAGGCTCTGCAATTCACCAGCATCTTGTCGACATATGAGGTAGGACTAATATGTAGATGAGGTAAAAGTGCAAGACTATATATTATATCTGTGAGACTGTTTGAATCAATTTTTTTGCGTGACAGATATTACAGTACAGAATGGTTCTTTAGGCATTATTCTGAACATTATATTTTTATTATATTATATTATATTTTTATTATATTATATTATATTATATTATATTATATTATATTATATTATATTATATTATATTATATTATAGTTTTAACATTATTTACATGCAATAGAATGCAGAGGCTCTATGATGCCTCTGTAAAAAAAAAGTAGCATATTTCCTGGCAAAACCATCCTGAGTAACGTAATGTAATGCGTACTTATATAGAGCATTTATTGTGTATGGTCATACACCCAAAGTGCTTCACAATCATCAGGGACGGGGGTCTCTCCACACCTCCACTAGTGTGCAGCATCCATTTGGATGATGCAAAGGCAGCCACAGGACAACAGCGCCAGTGCGCTTACCACACACTATAGCTAGGTGTGAAGAGTAGAGAGACAGTGATGCCGCCAATTCGGTGGATGGACTTGATGGGAGGTCATGATGGTTAAGGGCCGATGGAGGGAATTTGGCCAGGACACTTGGGTTATGCCCCTACTCTACGAAAACTGCCATGGGATTTTTAATGACCACAGAGAGTCAGGACCTCGGTTTAACGTCTCATCCTAAAGACAGCGCTCAATGACAGTATATTGTCCCCTTCACTATACTGGGGCATTGGGACTTACACAGACTGCAGGTTGAGCGCACTCTGCCGGCCTCACTAACACCACTTCCAACAGCAACCCAGTTTCTCCCATGTGCTCTCTCATCCAGGCTCAGCCCTGCTTAGCTTCAGTAAGTAACCAGTCTTGGGCTGCAGGGTGATATGGCTGTGAGTCCTTAATAACCTGTATAAAATCAGTCTACTGGCATATACACAACCTTAAACTTGCAAGTTTCATTCCAAAATGACCACACAAAAATATTGGGAAGCAATTTGCATTTTCACATGTAGCTTTTCTTACTTAGAGGTTTTGTCTTGTTTCTAGTCCAAAAAAATCTACAAATTCTTAAATCAAGAAGCATTTTATAGACAAGTAAAAAAATATTTTGATAAATAATGTGTCAAAATTGAGTGAGTTTTTCCTTAAAACAAGCAAATTAATCTGGCAATGGAATAAGCAAAATAATTTTGTTTTCAATTTAATACAAGATTATTTTACTTACCCAATCTGCAGATTATTTTGCTTGTTTTAAGGGAAAAACTCACTTAATTTTGGCATATTATTTCTTATAGCAAGACAATACATTTTGCTCGTCTAGAAAATGCTTCTTGATTTAAAGAGTCCCTATTATGGGTTTTTAAAAATGATCTTCCATGCAGTGTGTCACACAGCTCTCAGGGAAGTGAAATATCCAGCTAAGGCTTAAATCTGAAAGTACGCTGTGTTAAAACTACTGATTCATCTATAAAAGAGTCGACTCATAGTGAAAAATAAAAAAATGAATGAATAAATTTCGTCATGATGTGGATACAAAACTTAAGCCCCGCCCATTTGTGCACCCGCAAACCCGGGAAAAGTTTGGAGTTTTCCGGGAGAAATAACAAATCAGAAGGGTAACGTTAGATGGGTCTGAAATACAGGTGACTCCCGGGAAAAACGGGAGTGTTGGCAGGTATACTCATGCATACACTATCCACTCTATTTCAATATTGATAAGCCGTGGTCGGCATTTAACTCTATCTCTCACACTAAACTCTGTCAACCAAATGCAACAGAATATCATCGGTCCAATCAGCGCAGATTAGCATCACGATAAGGAGGTGTTTGGGAACAAATGAATCGCTGAACCATTCATACAGGAGTTGCTGGGATAATTAGATAAAAATAAATGCATATTAGGTGACACGGTGGCGCAGTAGGTAGTGCTGTCGCCTCACAGCAAGAAGGCTGCTGGTTCGAGCCTCGGCTGGGTCAGTTGGCATTTCTGTGTGGAGTTTGCATGTTCTCCTCGTGTTCGTGTGGGTTTCCTCCGGCTGCTCCGGTTTCCCCCACAGTCCAAAGATATGCGGTACAGGTGAATTGGGTATAAGCTAAAATTGTCCGTAGTGTATGAGTGTGAATGAGAATGTGTGGATGTTTCCCAGAGATGGGTTGCGGCTGGAAGGGCATCCGCTGCGTAAAACAAATGCTGGATAAGTTAGCGGTTCATTCCGCTGTGGCGACCCCGGATTATTAAAGGGATTAAGCCAAAAAGAAAATGGATAAATGAATGAATAACTGCATATCATAAGACAATGAAAGTGTTTTTTGACCTTGCATGCACATCAGCCTGTTGTTGGAGACCCCAAAAACCAAAATGTAAACCTTTTTAAATGTATAATAGGGGCTCTTTAAGAATATTTAGATATTCAGGCTAGAAAAAAGACAAAATCTCTAAGTAAGAAAAGCATTTTTTGCTCTCGTGATAATAGTACAAATAATAATCAAACTGTTTTCATTTCTCAAGACAAGAAAGGTTGATCCCTTTTCTCCCAGACGTCACGCAGTGAAAGACACAGATGAAAGAGACAAATTAAACTGTAATTTTTTGACTTTATTCTTCTCCAGTCTGGAAACAATTTGCAGGTTCATTATTTTCATAATCACATTACATGACATGATGCACCAAAATTTATCTTTTAACAGGAATACATTGAAAAGAACACAATATTTCACAATGAATACTGGACTCACATTTAGCCCATTGCACTTACAACAGTGAGTGAATCTTCATTCGTGAGAGCATTTTCCTGGAGTTTCGTCTTGTTTTTTCCCCCGATTCCTGACTGAGTTCACGCCACGTCTGCGTATTCACTGAACCTTCTTTTTCTGGCACGGTCATGATGGAAGCCACTTACATAATTTCCATTGTATTTAGATTGAACAAACACAATATGTATAGAAACCCTACACAGACCGAATGTTTTCAGATTGTACGTTTCTCGTTTTTTTTTTCCACTGTAGTCAACAGTCATTGAGAGCCAGCAACATGTATACTATGATATTTTTTTCCTCATAATAATAATAACAATAATCATCATTATTCTTTTATACACAAAAGCACAAAAGGTTGGCAGCAAGGCCGGCGTGAAGTTGCACAAGACGGCCATCATTTTACTCATGATATTTAAACACTGTACAAAATAACCAAAGTCAGTATTTACAGCGACATTTAGTCTGTGTGTGTGTGTGTTTGTGTGTGTGCGTGCACATGCCTGTTTATGTGGATATGTCTGTGTTTGCGTATTTCTATCTTATCACTGTGGCCGGCTTTTGTGGTGGCAACTTTGGCTCATGCACTTGTTATTGAATATCTCCATGGTATCGGTGATGTAGAAGACTTCATGTTCTTCAGTATAGTCGTGATTGCCTAAAGAGCGTTCCAGTATCGAAAAGGAAAAGATTCGCCTCGAATCTACCACCTCATGACACATTCAAACCAATGAGGCCCTCGCTCGAATGACGATGGACAGTTTGTGCTTTCAACGTGCATGCCCTGATTTTCATATAGATGGCATGGAGGTGAATTCATGCTACATACTGTAGTGATCACGTTTACAGCAAGTCCGCTAAACTTGAATCTTCTTGGAAACACTGAAAACATCGTTTTCTTTTGTCAGACGCTCTTCTTTATCTTCTTTTTACATTGACCAGATATGCAATTCACAATGATTCCAGTGTGAGGAAAACATTCGCAACCAAACACGACATAGAATGACATTTCCTGTGGGAGGAGACGAAATAACGAGTGCATAAGCTGTGTGCCCGTCTTGTCGCCTGATCAAAACTGCAGACACGAAGAGCGAATGACAGCATTACAAGGAGCCAAAGAGAGCTGAGCAGAATTCATGCTGCAAGCAACAGAGATGGTGGATGTCCAAGACCAACAGTCCACACAGTTAACCCTTTGGCAACAGATTCCCTGAAAACTAGGGAAGACGAGGGCTTTCATAAACATGCCACTAAAAGAAAATGAAAGGAATCTAGTAGGTTGATATTTTCATACATACAGGGTAAATATAAACATGTCCCTATTCATATTCGAACCGATTGTAATGCCGTGTCGGTGATGGGTATCGCGGTGGGAATGGTTTTACATGGATTATTGCATAGAATATTTGAAACTGGATCAAACCCTTTTTCCTAGGTGGATGTATATAACCGGGTAATGTGTGGTTGTTTTTTGGGGGGGAGGGGAGAACAAGTCAATGTGGGTGTTGGGGTTTGTAGAAACTTATTTTACCTGTCTATGTTTGACAATCAGATCTGTAATGAGGAACTTGAAGGATTGCGGATCACTTTCAGCAAAAGTTATTGTGCTCAGTACGGATTAGCATGCTATTGCTTCAGGAAAAAACTAAACAAAACTATATAAAAACATTTAAGATAATCAATATAATGATGAGAAAAAATATGTAAAGATATAAATAATAATAATAATACCAAACATTAAACAAAGCAATACCAGAAATATAAATGCATAAATACACAAATCAATATCTTACATAAGCAGAGTGTTAACGAGAGATATGTACATGTTTAGCAGTATACAGTTGTGCAAAATAAATCAAGTAAGGATGACTTTTAAAAAATATGTGAGGTATACAAGTAAAAAATATTAGTAAGGCTCGTAATTTAAAATAAAATTAGGCAAAACTGATAAGCTAACGCCAAAAAATGCAAACTTAGGGTATTCTGAGACAGGTAGCAATGGCTTAATGGTGGATAAAAGAGGGACACGACTATGCTAACATTCTGATATTACTGACCTCTGCACTTCACCAATAGTTTTATGTTAAATAACCAGCTTTTTACACAAGGTGCACATGGCTTCACCCTTAAAGACTTTGAAAAGTTTTCTAGATATGGATTCATATATATCTCATATATGTATACATATATATATTTTTTGTGCGTGCATTCCATGTCCACGGTTTACACATTTGCATTCATTACACACTTGACAAAAAGGTTAAGGAAGAAACAAAAACATTCATAGAGAGGGTCAATCATCGCCATATTGGAATGTCAAGATCTTAGAAATCGAGCATACATTTTTTTTTTTTTTTTTTTTTAACAGAGTTTGTTTGAAGCCTTTGTAAGATAGTCGTTCTCCTTCACTGCTACGGTCTCTTCCAATCTGGGCATTGAAGTCTTCATTAGGACTGTGAAAAACTAAGAACTGCTGCTGCCTGACATCTTCATGCTGTTTTGGGAACAGGGAGGGTCACCTGAGCGCAGATTATGTCATGTGAGGGAAGACATAATTGTCTGGAAAAACCTCAAAAGAACAGACAGTTTGGCATTTTGAGAATTGTAATTGCTTCAACAGCAACTGAAAATGCTTCGGAAGAGAGATTAAGCCTCCGCTTTTGGTTGATTTGGTTGATTTCATAGGATAGATGGTGTTTGTGATTTCGTCTCAATGTTTCATTGAAACTTCAAGGGTTGAGTGACGCATCTGGAGAAGTCATAAAAGAAAAAATATTAAAATACGAGTGCAGAGCTCAATGCAATCTTCAGCATTTTTAAACCTTCAAAACATTTTACATTCAAATTTAAAGAGATAGCTAACCCATCACTGAAAATCTGCTGTTAATTTACACACCTTCAGACCATTCGAGATGCAGGTGATTTTAATAGATTTTTTTCATTAAAACAATTTAAAAGATATTCAGCTGAAACCGTAATGCTTGGTGACTCATTAAATGCAAGTAAATTAATGGCCCGTTTACACTAAGTGGTACGGTACATTATGGTACCGCTTTTATGGCCATTTCCACTGTCAAAAGGTACCTAAAATTGAACCGTACCATACCACTTTTTGGGTACCCTTTGCAAAGTGTACCTAGCATGACAAAAGGGTACCAAAAGGCGGAGCTAGACATGCAGCTGAACACTGTTGGTTTATAGAGATACGTCACCAGTGTACACAAGCAGGAGATTGACAACAAAGGAAACCGCCATTTTTAAATACACAGTCGAGACATTACACAATAATAAAATAAACATATAATAACAAACTATGGTCAACCCAAGCATAAACAAAACTTGTCATCTTGATAAACAGCCACAAAGCCAAGAAGAGCAGAATCTACACTGTGTAGTTCTTTACAAGGCCGTCTAAAGCACGAGTGGTTTCACTTTCTTAAGAGAGATCGGCGTGCGGCTATATCTGAAATAACAAACTTCTTGAGCTCATATTAATAACGCGCGCATGATTATTGAAGTGCTTCTGACATTTGATCCTTTCAGAAGCAGACAAACGCCAGGGTGAAGTGCAAAAAAACAAAGGAGAAGCTGAAAAAACAAAGGAGCAAATGATTGTTTCAGCAACCTAAAACATGAACAAACTCCCATCTTAAGCTTTCATCATCTCCTTTTGGACTATTATAAACCCGGAATGACGGAATTACTCTCTAACAGAGGTTACATGTGCTGGAGAAGAATGAAGATGCAGATGAGAGCTTTACACTGAATGGGCTATATGTTGCGTGCTTTTTTTTTAACCCGAATAAGGAGTAAATGTATGCTGTGTGTAGTTTTTCTGTAATTGGTAACATATAAGAGACTGTAAGGAGCTGTTTGTGTTCATATATGTTGAATTTATTTTATATAACTGCAGACGTTACAGTAGGCTATTTTTCAGATCATTGATCTGCAGTTATAATCAGATAATGTTCATAGAAAGGTTAGTAATGAACATTTATACACAAGTATTTATGGGTATAAAGCATCTGTTTTGTGAGAAGTGCTTCTCATACGATATGTGAACGACCCGTACAGCTTTACTTCGACTTTCCTCGAGGGAGAACGATGAAATGAAACATTCTATCGTACACCATGCACATCATTGGTACCTTTTTACAGTGGAAACGCAAACCTGATAAAGGTGACCCGTACCGTATACTCTTACAAATAAAGGTACAGGAGCTGTCACTGGGGCAGTACCTTTTTAAAATATATATATTTGTACCCAAATAGTCCACAGTGGTACCTACAAGGTGCATATTAATACCCAAATATACCTAAAAAGTACCTTTGAGGTACCATTATGGACCCTTTAGGTACAAATATGTACTTTTTGAAAAAGTACTGCCCTAGAGACAGCTCCTGTACCTTTATTTCTGAGTGTAAAGAACTGTACCACCATAAAAATAACATACAGCTAAAATAAAACTAATACCTGCGACTCCTGATGATACACTGAGGTCTGATAAAACAGAATGATCAAAACTTTAATTATCTAAATTAAAGGGAAGTAACTTCATAACAGCCTGATATTCTTTACTTCACAAGACCTTGATGTATTATCAGGAGCCACATTTTACCCGTATATATATATTTTTTTCGATTCTCAAAGTGCCTGTAGATGTTAATCCGCATTTTGTGAATCACCAGGGTTTGAGCTAAAGATCTTCTTTAATGTTCTACTGAAGGAAATAAACGTCTTCTACTGTACATCTTTGATGGCCTGAGGGTAAGGACATTTACAGAAAAGATGTAAGGGTTGTACAGTGCACCTGTTCTGAGACACTAGAGGGCAGAAGAGAACAACTTTCTTAAACTAGCAACAAAAGACAAGGACCAAGTCTCAAAACGAGATGAATTCAGCTTTTATGGAGATCGTGAAAAGCTTTGTCAAAATAAAAAAATTGACATTAACACTGCAATAGGCCATACACAGTGAGAAAAGGCTTGGATTTTAATGTAAGGCATGATGTTCAGCTGCTCATCTCAAAATGAGAGCAGAGATCGGCAGATACAAATCTAAAGATGAATGGGAACAGGGGGGTTTTATCATAGGCGTAGTGACTGGACGGACACATCTACACTTTCCAATGTGACTGTGTGAGTAAACCACGCTGATGTATGGAGCAGGATTTGGATTGGATAGTAAGCCGAGAGTTGAATTGGATTAACCATGGTTTAAGAAGCCCCTAAACCTGTTTTATCCCAGATCCTTTCTCTGGATCTACACAAGCGACACAACCCTTGACAGTAAAAGACCACATCAGTCAGCATGATATCATACCCAAAACTAAACAAGCAAAAGACAGACCCCAGTGTAGGAGAAATACGGTAATTACAGGAAATTAAATCTGCCTTTTAATTAAAAGACCCAGTGGTCTCATTGGCTATGCTCAGCAGAGAATAAGAAGTTGAGTGGGAACTCGTTCACAGGACCATGTTTCACTGATCGGAGCTAAATTAACGTGCAGCGTTTCATTACTTTCTCCTTATGCTTTCAGTGTCATTTCTGTAACAACTTTTTGACAGTTTTAATTAATGTGACTCATCAGAATATTTACGCCACAAAGATGACTGAGCTTTGCCTGGATGCTAATGCTAATCCAAGCCCACTGATCTGCCTGCTAATTATAGATCTCTTTGACTGACCTAATTCACCCAAGCTGAAGAGTCAAAGGTTAGTTCAGAGTGGCCTGACATCAGGGTCAGCTAGCCTGAGCTCTAACCTTTAGCATAGAGCAAGAAGCCAAGAGCAGAGGAAATATTCTGTCTTTCATCTTTTTTAAATCATTGCCCTGCATGTTGTATTTGCATAATACTGCATAAAAACTTTGACTTTCGTTGTATAAGTTCTATTGCCTCATATCCACACAACGCACTGAGACTGTATACTGACTGAATGCTGTATATTATGCAGAATGCAATTACTCACAAGTATTTACATTGCCCTGACTATATATAGAGTACTGGAGTAAAGCATTGCAGAATAAAATACTCACATTGCAGAATAAAATACTCACCAGTGGTCTCAGGTGTACCCCACCCTCAGCTGAAGATGTTAAATGGCAGATACAGATTCTTAGGTTTTGCAGTTCTAAGCCCAAGTCACCCCAACTAACACCTGGGGAACATTTAAAAAGAGAAAAAAGAAAAAAAACGTTGCACGTGTTTCAAAAGCTCAAATGAAATTCCTACAGGTAGCAGGAAAAAGTTACAAAAACTAATCATTTAAAAGATTAACTTGATAAATGTGTTAGCTGACATACTGAGTACGGTGGCCGGGAAATGCAAAACAACATTACAAAGTGAAACACTTTTACGAAACTCGAGACAAATTTACATTTTGACACAATTACAGAGGAAAAACGATTTTACAAAGGACAAAACAAGTTTACATTTTAGAAAACAAATTAACAAAGCGCAAAACACTTTTACCAGTCCCGAAACACAATTACAAAGACAGATTCTTTACCGAAAGGGAATGTACCAAACACCGGGAGTGACGCGACGAAAGGGCTGTTGTTGTTGTCGCTGGTGGTGAGCGAGGTAAATTCGTGTTGTGGAGTAAATGGCGTTAATAAAGTTTATGGTGACCGAACATGGACTGTGGCTGAGGGATGTTTTGTGGCAAATACATGAGCAGCTTGAAGTGGTTTTGCTTTACGTGTGGTCGGTGTTTGGAGTTTCTAAAAGACGCGGACCAGACGTAAACATCAGACTGCATCAATGTGTTCAATATTTTAACGAGGGCCACTCGTACGCTGTAATCATGAACATGATGTCGAGTCTACACGGTGTAAACATCTGCTTGAGGACTCTTAAAAGTAAACTGAATGATGCCAGTGTTTAACTGGTGACCGTCTTTGTGTTTGCCACAAAACATCCCTCAGCCGCAGTCCATGTTCGGTCACTATAAACCTTATTAACGCCATTTACTCCACAACACGAATTTACCTCGCTCACAACCAGCAACAACAACACCCCTTTCGTCGTGTCACTTCCGGTGTTTCGTACATTCCCTTTCCGTAAAGAATCTGTCATTGTAAATGTGTTTCGGGACTGGTAAAAGTATTTTGTTGTTAATTTGTTAATTTCTTGTTAATTTGTTTTCTAAAATGTAAACTTGTTTCATCCTTGGTAAAATCGTTTTTCCTCTGTAATTGTGTCTTATGATAGGTAAAAATGTTTTCCAAAATGTAAATTTGTCTCGAGCTTCGTAAAAGTGTTTCACACTTTGTAATGTTGTTTTGCACTTCCCGGCCACCGTAACGGAGTCCAGACATTCTGGAATATTGACATTATGTTATGTGTTTTTTTTTTTTTTAACTAGCTCAACCAACAAGTCCTAGCTTCATCTGTTCTGTTGGTCAACAATGTCTACCAAACATCATTAAAACCAAATGATATTCATACTGTTTTTTGTCCAGGTGCACAGTGTTTTCTCACCTTCCTATCGGCAGATCACCAAAATGAAGTAAACTTCTTCCCGAGAGCAGACACAGCTGTAAGCAAGATTAGTAAAGCAAAAACACAGTTAAGGTCACAGGTGCCATATTTTAAAAGATCTGGGCTACAAAAACATAAGCTGTATATTCTGTCTTAAGTAACTGTATTTGAGGATTTCAAGAATTACTGAGATCACAGTCCTGCTCAAACCCCCACCATTTTTCACTTAAACCCTGGGTACCCTTGGGTGCCATTGCTGAAATTACTGTAGTAAAAGCTGCTTTGGAAGATAAGCATCTGCTAAATGGCAACTAATTACTATCCTCAGTCAAGACATGGCACATATTCTCCATAACATCTGTCTCCATCCCTGCTGCCAATTTTTTGATTGCTTATGATTCACAGTTCCATACCATCTCCTAATTTTCCAGCTTGTTCCGCTGCTCCTCCCTGCAGGATCTTTGTAAGCACATTTTCCCCTTCGGCAGGCTGCTGTGCTGCGCTACCTATACCCCCTGGCCGGGGTGCTGCCTTTGAACCTGAAAAAAACAAATGATGATGTTTCTCTGAAAATTCATGTTGCTGAAAATTAAAGTCAGAATTATCTAGGAGTTACTTGCACTTACCAATTCCTGTGACAGGAATCTGGGGTGGTTTTGCAGCCTGTGGTGCAGCTTTTGATCCAATTGCAACTGCAGGAGTTGGTGCAGGAGAAGGTGCAGGAGCAGGTGCAGCTATGTCAGACTTAGCCTGTACAGCCAATAAAAATCCAATGTTAAAAAAATATATTTTTATAATTTCTTTTGCATCACACTTTAAAAAGTCAATCACATTTGCAAAACTTAATAAGAGACAAAGAACAGCTTAAATGCCAAGGCACAGAGGGACTCACCATAGCAGCAGCTGGCTGGGCAGTGGGTGGTCCTCCTGGTTGTTGTCTTGCCTGTGCTGGAGCCTGACCCGGCTTAGATTGCTGCTGTTGAGCTGTTCCTGTTCCCATACCAGCAGCTGTAGTTGTGGGCTGAACTGCTCCCATCGTGGTTGCTGGCTGTTGTCCAGGTTGCTGTAGTGGCTGCTGTTGTGTACGCGTTGTCTGTCCCATTTGCTGCTGCCCTTGCTGCCCTGTCTCAGATGGCAAAGACCCTGTCTGCTTGGCAGACACTTGCTGGCCTGCGGTTGATCGCTGCTGTCCTTGCTGTGGTTGTGTTTGCTGCTCTCCAAGACCTTGCTGTGACCTGGAACCTGAAGAGGGCTCCTGCCTCCTGGATGAACCTGGTTGCCTCTGGCCTCTTTGTCCACTTGTGCCATGGTGGTGGCCTGATGGATCACGAGAGTATTCTCCCGAGTCTCGGTGGTTGCCAGATCGTGGATCTGAGGATCTTTTCTGTGTTGAGGATGAGGTGGTTCGCCCATCTGAACGGATGGAAGGATCTTTTGGATGTGATCGTGATGAACGAGATGACCTGGGATCGTCTGTGGTATGACGGGAAGAGGAGTGTCTTCCTGAACTGCTGCCATGGTGACGGTGCTCCCGAGATGAGGTGGAAGAGGAATGCCGTTGGTGTCCATACTCATCTTGAGGCCAGAGATCTTCCTCAGGGGGCTCATCATAATCATGGTAAGTGTGCTTTACATTGCCTCTCCTGCCAGAAGATGAGTGACTTCCACCCCCGTGGTGTTTAGAACGAGCTTCACGTGGTTTTTCAAACCAGTCTGTTTCCTCCTGACCCAAATGATAGGCTTATTGGGAAATGAAGGGAGAAAGTCAATACTTTGTGCCAATAACAAGAACTGGCAATGAATACAGTGAGCCATGCATCACTCAAATCCCAAAGAAACAGCCAAGGAACATAAAAAGAAAGCCAACAGCCAGCAACAATAAAATCAAAATAAAAAATACATTTAAATCAATCAAAACATATAACATGTCATGCAGTTCATGCAAAAAGGCATATGTGGTTTCATGCATTGATTACAGCATTCATATACAACAAAAGTCCAAACTTCTGTTCTCTCTGCCCTCAAGGCAAGATCATTGGCATGCAAGTTTTTTTTTAATTGCTGGGTGCATTTAAACATGCAGTTTTTAAATTCAGCACCAGTTACCTTCACTGTCTGAAACAGCACAGTGCATGTCATCTGCAAGGTAAGGGTCATCTGGCTTATATACATGACTCTTAGGCATATCCCTTATATGGTGGTCCTGTACATCTGGTAAGGAATGGCTGGAGCCATACTGATTTCGTACATCATGGGGATCTGGCACAGAGCCCCGACCAATTCCCATGGGCTTTCCAACAGGACTCAGAGGGCTCTCTTCCTCAGAGTTTTGTGTACGCATAGAAGGACGGCCACTACGACCATGAGTGCCCCTTTGCGATCGCTCCATAGCATCCCTCTCATAAGACTTACTTCTGTAGCCACTTGAGTCTCTGGAGGAAATTTTATCCATACCATAACCTGTGGACCTTGAGCGTCCAGAGCCATATAGGCGATCATCCTCTTCCAATGCCTCCCTTGATCCATAGTACTTCTGCTGGTCATAGCTCTTTTTCACGCCAGTCCTGGACACCACAGTGCAGCTACCACCAGTCGATGTTGTCATGGTGTACGAAGCCAGATCAGACTCTACATCTCGAGCTTCTTCAATTGGAGAGAACTTGGAAATTTTTTGCTCCATGCCTTGCTTTCTATGTTTGCTACGTTTGGACGAAACAGCAGGTGCCAGATTTTTGGATGAGTGCTTCTGGCTGCCCACTCCCCCACTGCTGCGTGAAGAGTGCTTATAGTCATCATAATAATAACCAGAGCCACCACTTACAGAGGTGATTGGATGCCCATGGCTGTCTACTCCACTTTGATAGGTGTTTGAAGTTCTTCCATACATATTCTCAGAACCATCCCCGTAAGTTGGTCCACGTGGGCCATTCTCATTTCCATAACCTAACCGTGCCATATCAGAGGACCCCATATTCTCTTTTGTGAGTTCACTGATATCATCAATCATGACATAATTTCTGGGTATATTTTGTTCTAGATTTGTGGCATAGACACCATCCGTTCCATATCCCGATGACGGACTTGGGATACGTTCAGTCAAAGGTTGATCAGAGGGCCGATACTGACCGTAAGCATTATTCAATGGTGAGGAATAGACACCGCTGAATCCAGTATCTTGAGCTGATGTTGCTACTGGAATTGAAGGATTACTGATCACTTCATAGTTTGTGGGTAGCTTTTGTTCCAGATCAGCTAGTGAAGTTTGCCTTGGCCTTTGGTGCGCAGAAAGCATGTCTCCTTGGGGTTGGAAGGACATGCTTTGTGCCGGGTAAGGTAGAGTCTGGCCTGCTAAAGGTGCAGTTGGTGGTTGGAATCCCTGGTGACTGGGCTGTTGCAAACCAAGGTCAGGCTCATAAGTAGGCTGACCATAGTTATGAGTTTGGTATGGCCCTGGGGTTTGATAAGTTGAGGGTTGAGGAGGATGAGGTTGGAAGGTTCCAGGCTGGGGCTGTGAGGAGGTTGGGTATGGTGTTGGCTGAAACCCAATCTGATAGGTAGCAGTGGGTGGTTGTGTGGGTGTGGGTTGAGGCTGTGGGTATTGATATGGAACATATGAAGAGGTAGGAGGGTACTGGGAGGCATTCAAATCAGACGTAAACTGGCTGAGAGGAGCTGTACTTGGACGTGACAGCATTCCATTTCCTTCATAGGTGCCTGGTGCTACCCCAGCTAATCTCAAATTGTTCAGTTCACTGTCTGACATGTAGTCGCGTGCATCTCCCATACATCGCAAATATGCCATCTCTCGCCTCTCTCTCTCTTTTACTCTGGTTTCCTTGCGTTGCGTGATGCCCATTTCCAAACATCGTAGCTTAGCATCAATCTCCTTCTCCTCCTCTTCTAACTCAGCCTGTTGTTTACGTAATTTGGTGGATTCTTGCTCTACGGCTTTTAGTTCACTCAACAAGCCTGCTTTTATTGCACCCTGTGCAGTACGTGGCAAAACCCTCTGCGATACCCCAGGGGAACTGTATATATGGGGAATTGCTGGTGTCACAATCGGTAAAGGTGTCTCATCTGGAGGAGGACTGGGGAGAGTTCTCTTCACCTTTCTCATCATTGCGTTCTGCTGTTGCAAGGCAGACATCTGGAATGTAGAGATTTTGGAGATTAATATGACAGCAACCAAAAACATTTCAAAGTATGTTTTAAGATTAGGTAGGTAAATCTGTCATAAAATCAAACAGAATATAGCATGTTTAATATTACTATACTTCTATATCCTCTGGGAATTTGGGGCATACATTGAAAAAAGACCAACATTACCTGACAATATACTCCAAGCACACTCAAAATGCTAAACACTTTAATTCAAGTAATTATAAATATATAACCATGACACTGTAGTGTATAAAGGATCCATAATCAGTCAAGCAATACATCATGCATGGAAAAATGGCTATAATTATATTCATAATTTAATTAAATTAATTTTATATTAACAGTAATGATTTGATGTCAACACCAGAATTAGTGCTTTAGTGTTAACACAATCACATTTCAGTTTACAAACAATAAAACAGTAAGTAAACATCAAATAATAAAAATATCTGCATACCTACAGTAATGTAGAGGTAGATAATCCATTAAAGATATTCTGTTATATAATAGTCATTGGATGAAGTAATAAAAAAGACTCCTGTTATCTGGTGTGCGGTACTCTGAATGCACAAGCCTGAGCATTCCTTAGACAGGATTCAAACTGAGAATGAAAGACTCTCTGACCAGCTGCTGACAAGCCGGAAGACAGCAGGGCTGACCCAGTATGCCTACACTTTGTGCCACCCCCTAGCAGTTCAGAGACTTTGCCAGATATAGCAGTTTCTCTCTCTCACACTCTCTCCCTCTCTCTCTCTCTGTATGTGTGTTTTACATATACAGTATGTTCATCCCTGCTATTTTTACCAGATATTATATACTCAAAAATAAATAAACATGCAATAAAATATATAATTTTATACAGCCCACAGTGTATAAATGTTGATTTTGATAATTGTCTAATTTACTGTCTATAAGGTGTGGTTTTGATATCAACAACAGAACACTGTTTAGTAAATACAAATCTATGATTAAATGGTTCCATACCTGACTCGCTGGGCTGGCTTGGCTTTGGTATAGGGAGAATTTGGTCTTGGCTGGGTCCTCTGATGTTGGACTGAGAGGCTTGGGGTCAGACATTGACCGCTGAACACTCTTTATGGGCCTTGGAATAGTCTGATGTCTCTGTGGTGATTCTGTAGTAAAGGCTTTTTGTTGAGGAGTCACATGTGCTTTGTTGAGTTTCTCACTGGAAGCAAAGGTAGTCTCCAACATACGATGGGGGGACAAAGGAGATACTGGAGAGTATAGCACTTGTGGAGATTTGGGCGGCTGACGTGAAGGAGATTCATTTAGCTGCTGAGCTTGCTGGTATCCGATGTCTAATGGGTCTGGCTTTCTCCTTTCAAATTTGGTAGGTGTGGCACCAACTAATTGTAGACTGGTGGAATAGGGGCTAACAGTAGTGGGAACACTGAGCTGAGGTGCAACCACTCCATGGGACTGTGCCTCTGGATCAGTTTGGCAGGCTAAACTCTCTCCCTTCTTGGTTCTTTCTGGAGCGGATATGTAGTGAAGAAGTTCAACCTTTGATGTTTCAGCCATGGTAATGTGTATAGCTGGAGATATTCTACCCAACTGGTCTGACTCAGTCTGACATGAAGAGTCATTTGAAGTCTGAATGGCAATACTAGATTTAGATGCGTCACTCTTAGTCTCTGAAGTTGGTTCAGAATGTTTTGAGTATCTTGAACGTCTGCGTCGTATTGGCTGACTGTCCCACTCACCCTGATCCTCTTCATCTGTCTGGACACTGCAATCAGCTATACGTCTAGTTCTACGACGGCGAGACATGAGTTTATCCTCTGTGTCTTCATCATCAGTTTGAACACTACAATCTGCAATTCTCTTTACAGACTCATCCTCTGACCCATTCCTCAAACGCGGCATTGAGTTTTGCTTCTTCATAACCCGATCTCCTTGTTCTTCACTATTCTTAAGGGACATCTCTGAAGAAGAGCTGGGCAAAGGTCTAGTGGACACCACTGCCTGGACCACCTGCCCATCAGCACATGGCAAAAGCTGCACACTCTGGCCCTCTTGTGGAATAATTCTACCACTCTGGTCATAGATAATTGAAATGGTTTGAGGACTAGTTCCACCAACCATCACACCTTGCATTGCACCTTGAGCTGTTGTTGCCGCTGCTGCAGCCGCTGCTGAAGCAGCCGCCGCTTCTGCTGCAGCTGCGACTGCTGCTGCTTCAATGGCTGCTGTTTTTTGCCTCTTTTGTTCTTCAAGTTGCTGCTGGAGTTGCTGTTGCAGAGAGTGAATTTGGTCTAGCTGCATCCTTTGCTGTGCCAGCTGCTCTCTTTGCATCACAAGCTGGGTTTCCCTTTCAGCCTGTTGCTGGTGAAGAACCTGCTGCTTTATGGTTTGAAGTTCTTGAATCTCCCGCTGCATGAGTATATGTTCTTTCTCTCTGTGCCTCTGAAGCTCCATGCGGTCCCTCTCTAACTCTTCTTGTAGACGTAGCTGACGTAATTTCTCCAACTCAACACGTTCTCGTTCGAGCTGCAAGAGTTGCTCCTGCTGTTGTCGCAGTCTTTCTTCTTCTTTTTCCTTCTCAGTATCTGCTGATGTTGTTATAGTGGTACTGGCAGATGCATCTGGAAACACTCGGGTAATTGCCTGGGTTTGTTTTTGTGGCAGTGTTAGTGGTTGAGGTTGTGTCTGAGGCTGGCCTTGAGCCTGTTCCTGACCTTTGACCAATGACTGTGGTTGAGTTTGGGGCTGTGATTGGAGTTGCGTTGTAGTACCTTCTACTGACATATGCGTCATAGGAGCATTGACAACTGATTGGACTGGTACCATACTATTATGTGCTGGTTGTATGTTTTGCATGCCCATATTTGATACAGGTTGACTAGATTTTTGAGATGCAGTTGTTGACATACTGCCAGGGGCTGTAGGCTTTCCCAGATAAACTGGAGCTTCCTGTGATATACTAGAAGGTTGGACACTTCCTGATGAAGATTCCGGAGCAGCTCCTGGAAACTGATTTGGATGAGGATATCTGTAAGGTGCCTGGGCATTGAGAGGCATTCTTGGGGTGACTTGAGGCAACCTTGTGAGGCTAGCCAGAGGTACAGCAGTTACACCTCCTGAAGGGTAAGGTCCATATGCTCCTCTTAACCTGGGATTAAGAACAGGGGCAGGCTGGGTGGTGATTGGTAGGGTGGAGGCTATTGGGGTGTTGATAGTAGAATATATCATGCCATCAGCTGTTCTTCCAGCAGGGGGGTATAAAGATCTTAGACTAGCTTGTCTAGCATTGATTAAATTTGTAAGTGTTTGACCATGTACTGTTGGTCTGCCATCAGGACCATACAACAAGTTGGCTCTAATAGATGCTAGTCCTTGTTGAAGGTTAAGTCTACCTGCAGGGCCTCCTCTTCCAGCACCATACTGCAGAAGCTCAGGAGTGCTAGTGTATCGATTCCCAAACTGCTCCATGGAATTGAGAGCAGCACACATTCTGCTAATCTCTCTAGCTGTAGTGGCGCTGTACTGTGCAAGATTAGATTCTTGAAAACCACCAAGGTCACGTGGAGTATAGCCATATTCTGCATTTATATTGGACATTGAACCATATCTTCTCAAAGGTAATGGCGGAGCTGAATCCCCTCCTTGATGGCGTAAATCTGTGTATGATCCATATTGAGAACCCATTCCAAGATATCCTGCTTCATAGGCCTGCTTCATGGTGCTTAAATCAACTGCCAGGTCTCCAGGGTCCGTCCTCTGATAATATTGGAGATTTGAACCTGCTAGATTATTGTCTGACATAGAAGGTGGAAGTCTTCCTGGAGGAGGCAAAGTAAAGGATTTGCATTCATCTGCAGTTGCTTGTATACTTGCTGTTTGGTAAGCATCTTTTATAGGTTGGCTCTGCTGCCCGGGAACTTGTGTTGGCTCTGCTGGTGGCTCTGATGGTGTGGTCTTACCTCTCTGAGCAAAAGGGCCAGAACAACTGCCTGCAAATGGTAACTTGTAGACAACATCACAGCAAGCTAACTGATTCTCTGGTTTAATCTGTCCTGTGAGATCTAGAACATCTACTGGTGGAGGAGGCTCCTCTCTTTTAACAAGCTGAGTCACTGTTGCTCCCTGAGTGCTATTCTCTTCCAACTGCACCATCATAACCTGGGGATTTCCTGTGGAGAGATTCATTACAGCTGGCTTGTTCTTTAGTTCCAAAGCCACTCCACCATATATGTCATGACCAAGTGTAGGTGTGGTAGATGCAGAGCATGATAATGGTGGTGGAGGTAGCGGGGATATTTTAGCAATGGAACTAACCACTGTTTGTGTTCCTCCATTGGTGTTCTGGCTCACAACCAAGTCCTTCTTCAACAATATTGGCTGTACTTGATTTGCTAAGTTGTATCGAGCAAAAGATGCATTTTGATGATGCTGCTGGAGCTGTTGCTCAAGAAGTTCTTGTTGTTGCTGTAGCTTCTGTTGCTGTTTCTGAAGTTGCTGCTGTTGAATGCCTAAATTTTCCAGACATGCATCAATTTTAGGAATGGATGGATCTGTAACTAGTGGCCTGGTCTGTGTCAGACAGACTGCAGATCCAACTCCTTGGCCAAAGTCGACTCTATTTTGCAGAGGATCCCCATATACAACTGGTTGCTTTGGCTGTGATATGAACATAGATGCTGCCACAGTGACACTTACTGTTGTTGGTGTAGTGGTTGTCACCTGAGGTTGTGCCTGTGAATTAAGATTCATAATAAGAGGTTGTACAGCAGTATGACGACTTGGGGGTGTTTCTGAATCAAGTGAATATCGCCGTGCATCAGAAGCTAAAGATGTTAGGTCCATACCCTGATCTGTCATGATGATAGGGGCAGGCTTTGTTGGTGCTCTAAGATCCACTATATTACTACCGGGAGCAATAGTGCCTTGCTCTACAACTCTTGAGGTACCAGGTACAGTTGAGATTCTACATAATGATATGTTACCTGCAGGAAGAGATCCACTACTTTGGGAACCAGCAGAGGTGGCTGTACTCCCAGACAAACTAACTCGTTCTGATATCTGTGCCCTTTGTAAGACGTGCTGAGACGTTGGGTGGGTTGGATATTTCTGTGGTGATGTAGGTGACTTTGTTGTTGTATGTTGAGTCTGATAAATTGTCTTTTGGCTATCTTTTGTTGGTGAGGATAAAGGTGAAGTGGAGGAATTTACAGTCGCTGGTTTGGTTTGACTGCTAGTCCCTGATCCCAATGTAATCACTATAACGGGGGAATCTTGGGAAGACTGTTGTCTTGCAAGACGTGGTGCCCCAGATCTATGGGGGCTTTGAGAGGTTTGAGTGGGTGCCACTGTAGAAGTAGTACAAGGTGCAGGGGCACGTGTTGGACTGTGTGTGGGAGAAGTAGAGGGGGATGTAGAAGGACTTGAGCCTTTGAAATATGAGAACATTTTTGATGTTAAAGAACCTCCGGGATCAGGCACTTGACCCTGTGCAGTCCCTTGAACCCCAGGTCTTCCTTGAGGCTGTGTTGGAGCAGGCTGCCTAATTTGAGACTGTGGGGAACCACCATGGCCTCCCTTAGTGGTTTGGTTGTTCATTCGAACTTGACTTTGTGAATGACTCTGAGTAGACTGCATTCTTTGTGCCCCTCTACCGGATGGATCATTTCCAGAGAATGAGACTGGAGCAGAGATCTGAGTAGGACTTGTACCCGGACTCAAACTTGTTCCAGAATCCAAATGTTGTTTTCTGTCTGTTTGAAGCATTCTTTCCTGGTTTTGTTGTCCTGGTCCGCCTGGTGCACGTTGCTGCTGCTTTTGCATCATTTCTGCTTTTCGCATCATTTCCTCATAAACCTCTTCGGCACTTTTTAATGATTTATCTGCAGTGGACGGAGAGACTGCAGATGTTTTCTCTGTAGGTGAGTATAAAGACATGAAGGTAGGCAAGTTATATTCACTGCCAGATTTGTACAGCTTTGATCCCATTTCAAATCCTTCAGCTTCTGAATCCATAGAGGGAGAATATTCAGAGCAGGATGATCTATGGAGTTCTTCCATTTCTGCAGCTTGTCTGAGCTCTTCTGTTGGGGATGCATCTTCTATAGGTGAAAGGTTACTAGGAGGAGTCTTTGATCTCTCTCTACGTCTCTGTGCCCTTAGTTCCTCTTTGTCCCTTTTGGTTTTCCTGGCTGTACTGCGAATTCTCTGCTGTTCTAAGTCTCTCATCTTCTCCTGCTCTCTCAGAAGTTCCTCCTCTTCTCGCAATTCATCTTCTTCTGAGGAGTCCTCAATGGTGGGAAGTAGTGGGCCATGAGAACGATGCCTTGCTTTCCTCTGCTGCTTTGCTTCCTCAAGTCTTTGCCGTCTGCTAGGACTACTATCACTGTCATCTTCCATTGAAGACACAGAAGTTGGAGAAGTTCCAGAGGTATAACTTGGTGTTGTTGCAGGAAGGGTTGAAGAGTATTCTCCCCGTGATCTTTCTTCAGGTGACCCAGTAAGACTTTCCATCTCAAGTTCAGGCTCTCTAAGGTCATGATCTGTGCTGAGTTCCATGTCACGATTGTAGCTATTTGTGTTATTCAGTTCTATAGTTTTAAACCGTCTCAGACCACCTTGTGAGGCCATCATGTCATCAGCTTCAGCAGATTTGTAGTTTTCAGCACTTTTAGAGTCTTCTTCAAAACTGCTGGATTGCTGCGTCAAGCGACGTCTCTCTTTTCCTAGATCTCCACTGTGTTTATGGCTCCTTTTTGACTTTACATGACCCTCTGTATCTGCTGTCTCTTCTTCATCTGCACTCATCTCCAGTATCTGTCTCCTCATAAACTCCTCATCTGTTAGGTCTTTCTGTGACTTCTTCTGCCGGGGTGGCAATGGAGAAAGTCCACTTTCACTGCTATCTTCCACATAATCATGTCTCAATTTACAGCTCAGATCATCTGATGCTTCCTCATCAGACTCAAACTCTTGATCTTGTGTTATGGTCAGAGATCGAGGTCTTTGCTGGTCTGCATTGTCCCTTCCATCACGGTGCTGTCCTTGGCCAGTGCCTGTATGTGACTCCAACAGGGGTCGCATTGAACTTTCCAGTTTTGTTAGTTCAGATGGACTTGGTGGACTGCGTTGGTCAGTGATTCCCCTCTCATTGAGCTTCATAGAGTCTTCTTGGATCAAGCCAGTAATCTCACTCTGGGAGCTGGATATACCATCTGAGGAGTAGCCTGTATCACTCAGACTCTGTGTACTAGACTTGTTGGAATCCTGTAAATACAGAGGATAATACATTACGACATAGATCATTATTATAAAAAATATATTTCTATGATCAACAAACATTTTAAATTAATCAAGCACAACATACAAAACATGCAAATGGCTCACATTAGATATGCATGCAAAACCTGGAGGGGATGAGGTTAAAAGTGAATTTAAATCCTCTTAATAATACTAATAATACTAGTTAATCACATACAAATGGCATGCAAATATTATTATACAAATTGATGTAGAATTCTGGAAATATTAGATATATTGCATGGAGTTAGACTGGTGACCAGGCAGTATCAGCAAAAACAAGTTCCAACAACAGTTAATTTGACACTGGTTTTGAATACAGATTAAATTGGTGAATTCATTTGACACATAACATTCCCATCAAAGAATGTTGAAGTGATCTGTTATGAAAGACACAGACAGTGGTGATGAGGACACGGAGGACCACTCACGTCATCTTGTTTAGATTTCTGTATGCCACTACTTTTCTTCTCATCTTTTTTATCCGATGTTCCCTTTTTAGATGATGCTTTGATGTCCCCATCTTTTTCTGTTTTGGACATAACTTGTTTCTTGTTATTTCCTTGATCTTGTTTTTTTGTGTCAGTCTTAGTTGCAGGTAATTGCTGAGAGGGGCCCTTGGATTGAGGTGCCCCTTGTTTTACTGGAGAGAAAGGAACACTTACTTGGGCTCCAGCTGGCTTTTGCTGCTGAGGGCCAGTTGGTCTCAGTGAAGCTTGCGGACTGGACCCTCGTTGCTGCTGCTGTTGATTGGCTGGGCCTGGAAGTCGGGGAGATCCAACGGATGGTGGCACAGGAGGAGTAATATCCCCTAAGCTCCCTGACATTGCTCTCTGGGTTTGGCATGTCAAACACAGCCATTCTTTCTTCTGAAAATAGAAAGCAAACATGAAATAAATATCATGAAACAACTGAGATAGAAAGGGGAGAAACTGAATACAAGGTGAAAGTGTCAATGGTCAGATTACATGCAATTTATCACATCACTCATCCTCACTGACATTCTCTCTTCCCCTCTTTGCCTTTGTCACACTACAATTGTAATTCAAAAGGGATTTGGTCAAGCTGAGCAAGTAAGTATAATTGGGTTGTGGCCAAGACTGTGACCTTTTCTCAAAGGCCTTGCCGACTCTCTTTAAAGTCAATGTGTTTAACACACACAATTATGTACCTTCTGATAAGTCCAGTAAGAAACCCAAGCTTAGAATGATGGTTGATTCCACTGAATAACGGTGGCCCCTGTGCATTTAGATTACAAAGTATATCATGAAATAAATTGAGCAAATATATCATAATTAAAACCATTTTGCTTCTTATTTCTAACATTATTCTCGCAAATATATGTTTAAAAATGACTTTGCAGTACATATTGTAACATAATAGCAATATAAAAGAACCAGAGAGTGGTATCCAAAAAGATTATACAGAGTGATTGTACAGTATAAAGTTCAACTCAATTGTGTTGATAGAGAATGTAGAAACTCACAGTAGAGAGCCAATAATACAATAACCCATCTACAGAAAGTTATTATATTCAATTGTTCTGAGCCTACAGATAATTTTAACTTTCTTTAAATTAAATTAAAATAATTAAATTAAATTTTTAACTTAATTAATAATTTTCTACTGTCCTGAAGAACCATGATAATACACTGTATGCATGTACTGTATATTACAAAGTTACTGGCTAAGTTTAATTAGTCTCATGAGTACAGCAATACACTACAAAGGTTCTCCTAGTTCTATATATAAAACAGAATGCATTTTCAGTTTGATGTCCTCTCTGTCTTTTCTCGATTTTTTGCTGGACTCCTATATACTTTCACGTTGCAGGTATGGCAGTGTTGGTTAGTTTGCTTTTCACTGAGATTTTTGACTCTGGTTGATAAACAAGCATCACACCCGACAGGATTCTGTTCTAATCTACACTGATGCAATAGCTCGAACATATTTGGTGCATACAAGCATGCATAAACTGCAACAACCTGCATCAGATATTGCTCACTAATGTAAACTAGCCTTAAATAGTAGCCATACTACAAAAGTATTGTGGTTTGCCAAGACGTTACTACTATGCAGTTACATACAGTAGCTGTTCTGACAGATTTAAAGCTAATATGGTAAAGGACTTGTGCAGTGGTTAAGGTTATTAAAAAAGACCTCAATCTAATGATACTCTTGTCCCTATATGATGCCTTATTAGATATCTCAAAGATATTCATTATTAAACACGAAGGATTATTTAATAAAATTCAATAGCAATACACCCTATAAACATGTAAATTCATATATTTTCCCAAGAAAGTCTCCAAAACCAGACTGGTGGGTTGAGAGAAAAAAGCTTTTTGTGGGAAGTAAACAGCTCTGCTTTTAACAAAATTCTGACAAAATGTATGTGCACTGCTTTGCTTGACTGCTGGAGCGGGTCAGGATGAATTCTGGGGAGAGGCTGAGGAAAGGAAAGATTTCGCCATGCGAGACAGATGCCTTTTCTTTTTGATTCTACGTCCCCCCAGTGCTCCACGCTGAAGCTAAATATAAACAGGTGCAGCGTTCACTCAATGCTTGTGCAACGCTCACAAAATGCTCCGCCATCTGTGCCTTTCTGCTTTTTATATGCCGCGCTGAAGCGAGATGGACGTTGTGTGAGTGTAGTCGTTTGTGAGGTGTGCTTTTAGCATAATGAACGAAGCAGAGGTAATGCAGTGTGTGCTCATGAAGAAAGCCCAAGAAAAATTGCAACTGAATTCCCATTTTAAAAGCAAATGATCTGTGCAAACTGCGACTTAGTCAGACTGGCCAAATTTAGAGGAATGGCTGATTTCTGCCACAGTTGCACAAAGTTCCATTCAAAACCAATTGGCTCCTCAGCTTGAATATGAGGTCTTTGGCTATACAGGTTAAATAAAGCTCCCAAAATTGACCAAAATTTTTAATAACAATACTGTTATATTTCATGTGCATTGGAAAGCATGAAAACCACAGACGCAATGACTCTTGTTGAAGAGCCCCTATGATGGGTTTTTGAAAATGAAATGTGCAACACAGCTCTAAGTGAATGAAAACTGCCAGCTGGGGGTAAATCTGAAAATGCACCTTGTTTAAAAATATCTTTTTTTAAAATTAAAGATTCGACTCAGAGTTGTTTAAATGATTCGTTTGCCCAGATATTTTGCCTGGTCATGTTGACATCAACACAAAGTGAAGTTTAGTTATAAACTAATTTCGAGAGGAGCGCATGCTTATGATTGACATGGCTGGCCCAGAGTCAAGCTAATGCACAATCCACCAATCAGACGATTCCCAGCTGAGTATAATTAACCAAAGCATCTTACCTTAGTCATCTTCGTCTTGAAGAATCCCCCCTTCCACCCCCTCTCCGCCCTTTTCCTCTACAGGGCTGCACGGCGGCCCAGTGGCTAGCACTGTTGCCTCACAGCAAGAATGCCTCTAGTTTGTGCCTCTACCCAGCCAGTAGACATTTCTGTGCTGAGTTCATGTTCTCCCCGTGCGCGTGGGTTTTCCCAGGGTCCTCCGGTTTCCTCCCACAGTCCAAAACATGAGACATAGGTAAACTGACTTAAATAAATCAGCACTATACCCAAATTCCACCAGCAGCATACCCTCATAGCAATTTATAAGCAGCAGGAGGGCGGGGGGTTCTCGAGATCTACCTGAGCTCAAACTCCCCTCTCACCCTGCAAACGGGGGGGAGCCCCGGGCTCGAGGATCTTATGAGCTCAGGGCTCTCTCCCGGGACAGCATGCCAAACTAGCTTTATTACCAATCATCAGCTAAGTGTGAACTCTTGAAACAACTGCCGGATCCAGTAAAATGTGAACACATCTTTTCCTTAATACTTTAGCAGAGTGCGAGGGATCATGGGGTTGATCATGACACGAAGATTACTATGGCCATGCGGCTGTGGAGAATAAAGGGTTAAAGTCCATTTTCACAACAACACCACAGCCTAACCAACCGTGTGCAGTGTTTGTTCCTGTTATTGTTCTGATGATTGAGACAATAACCTACCCTGCAGCGTGAGATTCGCCAGCCGTTTGTTATTAAAGGAAGGAGCAGCAGAGACTACTGATGTATGGGACTTTGTCAGTAACTTTTACACAGTTTGTATGGACCAGTTTCTCCGTCCTACAAAACGTGAAGTGTGATTAAAATTGTTGCCTCGTTTCTGTAGTTTGCAAAATATGTATTTAATTGTGTGGTGTAACTTGCAATCGCTCCGCTTGGCTTGTAATCACATATCTGTTATAGACAACACAGGCTCATTGTGAAAACGTAGTCCCACGAACGCTTCTGGAGACCGCACATTGCGTGGTCAGAGGTATGTATGGCTGCGTTTCAATTTTTTAAACGAATGCTACGGGCGGTGTGATGCAGTTCCTTTTCGCGCTTACCAGCCGACCGCTTGCCTCCGTGTGGGTGACTTTCCCGCAGCAACCAGTTTGTCCCATTTGCAACCAGTTCGTCGGCAGACTTGAGACGCAAAGAGGAGTTTGAGTCGATTCAATTTTGTTTGGGTTTGGGTTTTTATTTGGGTTTAGGGAAGGAGGAGGGTGAGTCAGTCGATTGGTCGGTCAGTCAGTCATTCAGTCAGCCGGCAGCGGCCTTTGGTGGGTTTACGCGAGAGACATTTGAGTTCTCAAAAAACGACACGTCGCGGCCTCTCGTGGATTTGCAAAAACAAAAAGTGCAAAAATACGTACACCAGAAACGTACTTAGGACTACATTCTCAGAATGAGCCTGGGTTGGTTATAGATCAGTGCTTGTAATGTGTCTCTCAGGTTAAATCTGTATGGGCTATTTCACATATTGCATCCTAAACCATGTTGAAAACGTGACGCTTGCTTCTTTTATAGATTTAAATGAGTTTTGTGCTCGCGATCTCCTGCTGTTTGTTGCTATTGCCACCATCAGCTTTTCCTCACGTGCGTGACGCAGTCAATTTTCAAAATAGTTGAACTTTTGCCACTGTGTGGATTAATACTGAATGTGTTGTTGTAATTAATTGGGGTTGTGGTTAAGAATAGAGGAATATGCTGGTGTTTAACGGCATTGATTTAATGCATTCCTGCATTGGGCTCACACATATACTCTGTGCTCTGACTACTCAACTGTGCTGAGCGTTTCTCTCCATCTTGCGCTGAACACAGTCAACCATATAGGATTCGTTGGGATAATAAGGTAAAAATAAATGCATATTATAAGACAATAAAAGTGATTTTTGACCGTCCATGCATATCAGCCTTTTGTTGGAGACCCCCAAAACCAAAATATGATATTTTATATATCTCTAATTTTGCAATTGTAAAAATCTCAGGTTTTAGTCCTTGACTCAATCTCAATTAATGACAGAAAAGACTTAAATTACAGGGTTAGGATAAGTCAGGCCATGTACTAATAATTGAACAGTATATACCTTACCTAATCATGCAGAATCTTTTCAAATGTAATGCTAATAAAATAAGTTCAGTCTGCCTACAAAGTATATGGTTTGAACATTTCAGCAATCTAACCATCCACATTGCCAGTAAACATTTAAATGTTAAAAACTCACGCACAGTTACTGAATAAGTAGGGAATAATTGAAAACGCCTTGGACTTGATGGGATCCAAGGCCATGAGAGATGATTTGTAAAACAATATTCAAGATACCGAGGTAACTGCACTGCTGTGAACAACAGAAATGTTTGCTAGCATTATTTAGTTAAACCACAGGACTCAAATTAGCTAATTGCATATCGGTGCTCCTCTCTGTATCAAACAGGTGCAGGCATGACTGTTTTGCTTTTTGAGATTAACCACTTTTTCAACGAGGGTCTGCAGGAGCAGCTTCCACTGTTAGAATAGTTTTGTGATGGTAAAATCATGGCATCTGAACATTGGAGCGCACCAAACTAGGGGGACAAGGCCAAAAAAGGTGGCCAAAAAGGTGGATTTAGACAAATAATCTTTTCCAAATAAACACTGGTGGATTTCAACTAAAAAATGAACATACATGTGAATAATACACGTGTTATTTTTCACACTCAATTCGACATATTTTGTATAAAAAAACGTATACAACTCTGACCTTTTTTTCTGCTACTATATAATTTTTTTAAACCATTTATTTTAGCAACTGCCAAGCAACTACTCAGAACACCTTAGCAACCGCCTAACAACGCCTTGCAGTTACTCAAAACACCCTAGCAACCGCCTAGCAACAACTTTACAACCATTTTATACACCCTAGCAATGCCTTAGCAACCACTCAAAACATCCTACAACCACCTAGCAACACCTTAGCAAGCACTTAGAACACCCTAGCAACCGCATAGCAACCACTCAGAACTTCTTAGCAACCATCTAACATCTAGATTTTCTTTTCGGCTTAGTCCCTTTATTAATACGGGGTCGCCACAGTGGAATGAACCGCCAACTTATCCAGCATTTTGCTTTACACAGCGGATGCCCTTCCAGCCACAAACCATCTCTGGGAAACATCCATACACACTCATTCACACACATACACTACGGACAATTTAGCTTACCCAATTCACCTGTACCGCATATCTTTGGACTGTGGGGGAAACCGGAGCACCCGAAGAAAACCACGCGAACACAGGGTGAACATGCAAACTCCACACAGAAATGCCGACTGACCCAGCCGAGGCTCGAACCAGCGACTTTCTTGCTGTGAGGCGACAGCACTACCTACTGCGCCACCGTGTCGCCCCCGGCACAGGAATATCAGTATATTAACATAGGCTATAATATAGAAGCTATAAACAGACGTGCATGCTGTGACCATGATGATGAGACAACAGTCGCATATATGTTGACTTACAGTATTTAAAGCAGGCTATAGCATATAATAATTTTGTTATTATTAATTAATACCAAATTATTATACAATACCATTATTATTATAATTAAAGTTTATAAAAAAGTGGAGAGGAGCTTTAATTAAAGGGGGGGGGGGGGTTATGAATACACAAGAAGACCCAAATGCGAGAGTAAAGTAAAAGGAGTTTAATGTTAGAATGCAATCCAACAAGGCTCAATATATCAGAGTTCGTGATTGAGGCGATGGATAAAGCCAGTGGTACTTCTCAAGGAGACGATGCAGCTAACAGCTGAAGGAAACTTCAAACAGCAGAGCAGGCAGTAACAGTCACAGACGAAGCTCATAGGTGATCACATGAAGAACAGTTCAGGAAGCAGACAATAGCCACAGAAGAACATCCACAAAGATTGCGGGTTACATCGACTCACCACCAGCATGTACACGAACGGAGCCTGGATACACAAACACACGTTGGAACAATGGACTGACAAAGAAATGACAGAGACACTGGGTATAAGTAGCCGAGATAACAGGCCACAGCTGTTGATGCTAACGAGCCGGCCGAGCGATTCCCTCCATGTGGGGGGCGGGGGGGGGGGGGGGGTCGAGGAAGAAAGTAAAAGTGAAGAGTGGACAGGGAAGGAGGGCTATTGATGAGGGGGATCGGTAAAATGAGGTGCTGGATTAGATTTCCGAGGTTCCGGATCCGGTATGTACCAGGCAAAAATTAAGCCCTCTATATATATATATACACTTTTCTAGTGTTAATTACTATAGTAAGTAACTGGCACACCTTATATTGTAAGTAACAAGGACACCTTAAAATAATAATAAAACAAAGGCAAATTAACATAACAGCAAATGATCACTGTTAACCATTAATATGATTAATAAAAGCATCTTTCCTCCGCTTACAAATCAACACGCCAAGCTACACTCCCTATACACAAACCCCTGCACACGGCTGAGCAAATCAAAACACAGAGGTGGAGAAATGAAAACAAGAGAGATGTCAGAGTGTTAGCATATCACTTTATAGTCGTTTAAACCCCGTAGTGAAGGTCAGAGAAAGGTGCGGAGCTCTTAAAAGATTGAGCTGAAGAGATTGTGGGTGTGAGGCCGTTGCAGTGCTTTACATAAAACTCTGCAGTTCAACACCCGATGGGAAAAACACACGGGCCACACAATCAATCAATCCACCATCAAGCAGAGAGAAAGAAGTATGAGTGTTTGTATGTTTAATGTGCGCAAGCAGGATCCATCACTATTAAGCAGGTTTATTAGAATCGATCACATGGATTATGAAGCAAGGTTTTAAATTCGACTGCAGATTGATTCATATGAAGGAACGTATCAAGACTGATATTAACAGCAATCCAAGGAGAAAAAGCTTCACAGATGGTGTTGCTTCTCTGCCATTTTCATATCGATCGGCAAGACAAATTCACCCTTTTCTCTACCGTTTAGGGAAGCATGTCGGTCTAATGCTGTGAAGGATTTGCATGCAGGATTTTCAAAATAAAGGCTGATGTATTTTTATGTAGCCATTAAGTATAGTCTACAGAGCGACCTGCATTTGCATTATTATAAGAATGCCATTGTAAGTCAAGCGGTTTGAAATGAATGCGCTCTCTGCACAGCCTGCTGTTTCTCATTTTCCACATCCACATGCAATGCTAAATCGAGCGCTATAAAAGCACACACTGTAAAACAATGCATAGAGCCACACAGGCAACAAAGAAAACAGTTTAAAGAGTCCCTATTATACATTAAAAAGGGTCATATTTTGGTTTTGGGGGTCTTCATCAACAGGCTGATATGCATTCAAGGTCAAAAAAAGGGTTCATTGTCTTATAATATGCATTTATTTTTACCTCATTATCCTAGCGACTCCTATATGAATCTTTCAGTGATTCATTTGTTCCCAAACTCCTCCTTAGCGTGATGCTAATCTGTGCTGATTGGACCGATGACCCAGTGTGTTGCGATTGGTTGACAGCGCTCAGCGCAAGAGAATGCCTACCACGGCTTATCAATATTGAAGTAGTCAGAGTGCACAGTGTATGAGTGAGTATACCTGCCAACACTCCCGTTTTTCCCGGGAGTCGCCCGTATTTCAGACCCATTTAACGGCACCCTCCCGATTTGTTATTTTTCCTGGTTATTATTCAATGTTTTTATTTTATTTTCTGCATTTGGACTGATGAAAATGGATTCCTAGCACCCTTTCTGTAAAAACATTGGTCCCACTTTACATTAAGTGGCCTTAACTACTTTATACTTACAGTAGATCAAAATATTAATAAAATGTACTTTATGTGTTCATAATGTATTGAAGAGCACTTGTGGTGCTCTTGAGGTGGGATAGGGACCGGTCTGGTGGTATGGGTAGGTTTAAGAGGGGGTTGAAGGGTTAGGCATGGTCAACAGTGTAGTTATAAATGTAATTGCAAAAGTTAATTACTGATGTAATTACATGCAGGTATTTAATCAAGCATAAGTACAATGTAAAAACATGTATTTACACAACAAGTACATTATAACAAATGATTAATTTCAGTGTACAGTAAGTACATATTAGTTAAGGCCACTTAATACAGTACAAAGTGGGACCAAAACGGTCGACTAATAAGTCTAAAAATAAAACTGAACCCCAATGAAATGTATACTAATTATGCATATTTAATGATGTTTACATATTTAATTTTAATATTATAGAAAACTTTTCATACATAATGTTTGCGATTCTTAAAGATTATTTCCTGAGTATTTTTATGGCACAAGAATCACATGTAGATTGCTGAAAATAAATGTTTAATACATGTTTATGCATCATGTCATATCACTCCGCTCTTTCTTCTGGAGTATAAGAATGCCAAATACAGTAATGTTGAACACTCATACGTTTGATATTAAAACAATTTTTACCATAGAAACAAGTAATATTCACAGACTGTTGGCACCAACTGTGTTTAAACCACTTAGAAAAAATAGTTTTGCAAAATAGGTCCCCCCTTTAAGAGACATTTTTATATGCAGCTACAGGAATAGGCTCAAACAGTGATGCATCAGTGAACGAATGCAGTAAAAAACATACAAGAGCACACATGAACTGCTTAATGAAGAGCAATGCAATCATAATCGTGCATTTTAGTTGAAAACTGCTGACAGATGTTAATTACATTCGCATGTAAGTTAAAGTTAGGGATTTATTTCAATGTTAAAATATTAAAATCCTGGTGATTTAACTTTATAGGTCTGACCTTTTCAGTCGAAATGCTTTAATTTGTGTGTATATTCCAGCCAAACAGAGCCATCTACAGTCTAGCAAATTGAATTAGCTCATCACTGTCAATATAAGATTTACATAAGACAATCTCTTACATAATCTCATGCTGTCTGCTTTGTGGATCAGAAATCGAGATTGTGATTCTAAGCAGAATCCACAGAAAGACACCAGAGCATCTTAAAGAATTAAACTGATTGGATATAGCAGCAGAGATTTCTTTAGTACAGTACATCCAAATAAGATTTTTTTTTTTTTCTAACATATTATTACATAAGAGGGATCAGATAAGACCGCAATGAAACATGCCAGGCCATTTAAAAATCAAAATCTATATTTTTCATTACTGTTGCTCTTAAGCTTAGGGATTTGAACAAAGTTCCAAGCATTAAACTTGTGAGCACAACTCATCCTGCGCTGACATGAATGATACCTCAAATTATTTGTCTTGTTGATGAGAGCTCTGCTATTATTTATACTGGAGTTATGCTTTTCGGCAGGTCATAAAAGTGCAGAGAAATCTGAGCCATATCAAACACTAGAATCGTGTGTTCCTGAGGGTAATCACCTAGCAACCAATCCAGGCACCCTAGCAACTGCATAGCAACATTTCAAAAATCTCACAGTAACCAGTACTCTAATTCAATGGCATTTAATGTGACAAAATATTTACAGTGCTCAACATATATGAGTACACCCCTCACAAATTTCACATTTAAATTCATATTTTCTATAGGAAGCTTAACAAAATTATATTTATGCATATAGAAGATGAAACAATACTGAAGCCAAATCTGGAGCTAATCTGACAAATTAACTTACCATAGTAATTTTTTTTTAACTTGCCAGGTTCTGCAGGTTGCAATGTCCCAAATCTTCCTTGCCAATTGTAATCATTTGTTTTTGGTTCAGTTTGGAATTTTCCCAACCAACACAGAGCCCAGGGAATCAGAGTGAATGCTCCGACTCCGACAGTACTGTTCAAAGGTTTTACTGTATTTATTTAATCACCAAGGCTGCATGTATTTGATCAAAAACTCAAAAAAAAAAACAGTAAGACAGCTCTATAGAGCAAGTTTTAAAAGCAATTTATTTCCTGTGGTTTTCCCAACCCGATTATAACTAGGGAACTACTAGGAAGCATATTTTATGTTTTAGTGTTGTCAAACTGTCATAGTGTTGTCGATCCTATAATTTCTAACTTTGATACGATACCTTGAAGAATATCGATATTTGATACCATTTTCGATACCGCAGGGAACAAATTCCACAACATTAAAAGTATGCAACTGAAGTTAAATTGGAAATAATAACTAAAACATACACTCACTGGCCACTTTATTAGGTACACGTCCAACTGCTTGTTAACGCAAATTTCTAATCAGCCAATCACATGGCAGCAACTCAGTGCATTTAGGCATGGACAAGACAATCGGCTGTAGTTTAAACCGAGCATCAGAATGGGGAAGAAAGGTAATTTAAGTGACTTTGAACGTGGCATGGTTGGTCTGAGTATTTCAGAAACTGCTGATCTACTGGGATTTTCACGCAGAACTATCTCTAGCGTTTACAGAGAATGGTCGGAAAAAGAGAAAATATCTAGTGAGTGGCAGTTCTGTGGGTGCAATGCCTTGTTGATGCCAATGACCAGACTGTTTCGAGGTGATATAAAGGCAACAGTAAGTCAAATAACCACTCGTTACAACCAAGTTATGCAGAAGAGCATCTCTGAACACACAACACGTCCAACCTTGAGGCAGATGGGTTACAGCAGCAGAAGAGCACACCGGGTGCCACTCCTGTCAGATAAGAACAGGAAACTGAGGCTACACTCTGCAGAGGATCATTAAAAATGAACAATAGAAGATTGGAAAAACATTGCCTGGTCTGATGAGTCTCGATTTCTGCTGCAACATTCAGATGGTCGGGTCAGAATTTGGCATGGTCGACATGAAAGAATGGATCCATCCTGCCTTGTATCAACGGTTCAGGCTGGTGGTGGTGTAATGCTGTGGGGGATACACTTTGGGCCCATTAGTACCAACTGAGCATTAAGTCAACACCACAGCCTACCTTGTTGCTGAGCATGTCTATCCCTTTATGACCACAGTGTACACATCATCTGATGGCTACTTCCAGCAGGATAACGCACCATGTCAAAGCATGAATCATCTCAGACGGGTTTCTTGAACATGACAATGTACTCAATATGTACTACTATATGTTCTCAAATGGCCTCCGCAGTCACCAGATCTCAATCCAATAGAGCACCTTTGGGATGTGGTGGAACGGGAGATTCACATCATGGATGTGCAGCCGACAAATCTACAGCGACTGCGTGATGCTATCATGTCAATATGGACCAAAATCTTACAGGGATTTTCCAGTACCCTGTTGAATCTATGACACGAAGGAGTAAGGCAGTTCTGAAGACAAAAGGGGGTCCAACTCGATACTACTAATGTGTACACGTTAAAGTGGCCGGTGAGTAAATAATACTTATATCAAGTACATCAGTCTAAAAGCCAATAAATTACATAAATAAATAAACTAATTAGCATAATTAGACACTGCTCTTGAGTCTTTGAAATCTCAGCAGTGAATATTAAACCACACTGAACTGAACTTCAACTCTGAAAACTGGACTGACACTGTGTCAATTTACTATAACAGTAGTTCTCAAACTGTGGTACATGTACAGTACCAGTTGTGGTACACAGGCTTCCTTCTAGTGGCACGCGGAGGAATCACTGAATAATTAAAGTTAAAAAATGAACACACTATTAACCTTTTGACGCATACGATAACACCGATGTGATCAGTAAATGGATTTTAATAGATTAAACCTTTTATGTTATTTTCAATTGTCTAATGTTTGTTATGTAGTCTACCATTTAAAGCAAGTTTCCGCCCCATATTTGTAACAGTTGTTGGGGCGTATCTCGCATTTTTATATCCAAATCTTGACAGGTATAATTGAATTACTTGCTTATCGGACACACAAAGCCTACTCTAACGCGCAGTAAACAGATCTAATTTCTCATTTTAATGAGGTCCAAGGAACTTAATGAATAGGCTACTTTATGATAATTTTTTTTTCTTTTTTACTTTTTAAGAACAGAGCTGTTTGTAATTAACTTTTAAAGCACATTTTAATTTAAACGTTGACGTTTTATTTTATTTTTTTTAACCTGTAAGCACAGTACAGTGTTAATGTTCAAACTATTTAGAACGTTTACAGTGGCTGACAATAATAAATATTCAGAATGATAAGAATTAATCTGCCACATTTTTTGAACTGTGCAGAGCTGTAGCTGCTTAATTACGCCTGCTACGCTACTGTATTTCAATACGGTATGGTGGTACTTGGAGAGACAAATTTTTCTGAGGTGGTACTTGGTGAAAAGAGTTTGAGAACCACTGTACTATAACCTTCTATGTGAAGCTGCTTTGGCACAATCTACATTGTATAAGCGCTATACAAATAAAGGTGAATTGAATAATATGTTATTTTCCGATCTAAACGTGTTAAAATCCTAATATTAATTATTTATGTCACTGCTGGTGAGATGAAACGGTGTGAGAGAGCAATCCAGTATCGATACTAACCAAAAGCAAGAAGTGGCTAATACCTGCAAAGTCATACTACTATATTCATTTGAAAACATGCAATTTTTAAATAAAGGTATTTCCCCAGACCCCAACCCTAACCCTCATTGGGATACAAGCGAAACATACTAAAATGTATGGATGAAACTGTACTAATTAATACGAATTAAAGCCATTAAATCAAAAAGCTGCCATGAGATTGCATTGAATCATTACTCCAGTAATAGCATCACATGATAATTCAGAAATCATTCTAATAAGCTGATGCACTGCTTAAGAAACGGTATTATTTTAATGACTCTTCGATGAATGGGAAGTTCAAAAGAGCATCGTTTATCTAGTTAAAAGTCTGTTCTCAGTAAGTGCTTTACATGAATCCGGTTTGAAGACAGGAGTCCGTCAAAGGCCCTGCACTATTGAACTGTACTTTCATTAAGAGAGGAATCAGAGCCGTCTCTCGCCAGGGTTCAGGAAAGCAGAGGGTCAGCAGGATTGATCCACACTGTGAGCTGTGCTGAATCACCCTCTGACCAAACACCTGTCCTTCAGCCTGAGCTCAGCTTGCATGACAGAGCATGTGTGTGTGTGTGTTTGCATGGACATTCACTGGAGATCCATGTGATGTTACATCTCTGCGCGTGGCTCACCATGTGAACATTACATCTCCTGCTATTGGACGTCTGACATTTTGATGTCTAGCAACGTGTATGCAAAGTACAGCTTGAAAGATGCTGTAAAAATATATCGCGATATTGTTTTGGAGATATTGCGATATTGTTGTAAAAGTGATGATTTATAAGCATTTTTTGACATTGAGTTGAAATGTAAAATTTTACACTGTTCAAAAAGAAATTAATATTTAAAAAATTCTAGATTACATGTAATATATATTTTTCTTTGTGTATATATAGTCAGTGAAACATGTTCAGTGTTTAATAAACTCATTTGCTCATTGTCTGTATTCTTTTAAAGTCTTTAAATTTGATATTAAGCCTTGAACGGCAAATACTTAATTTAATTCTTGGGGCATATAATTCAATAAATATAATTCAATAATTCAATTTTTCATTTTCTTGACGGCTTAGTCCCTTTATTTATCCAGGGTCACCACAGCGGAATGAACCGCCAACTTATCCAGCACGTTTTACACAGCGGATGCCCTTTCAGCTGCAACCTATCCCTGGGAAACATCCATACACATTCATTCACACACATACACTACGGACAATTAAGCTTACCCAATTCACCTGTACCACATGTCTTTGGACTTAGCAACCAGAGGAAACCCACGCAATCACAGGAAGAACATGCAAACTCCACACAGAAATGCACCACAGAAATGCACCACTGTGACACCCACTGACAAACATACATCGGTTAATTTAGACGCAAGATGCTTTTTACTACTATATTAATAAAATATAATGTAACGATACAAAATGTTGTGAACAATACTTTTCATGGTGGATACGACATGATTTAACATAATAAGAATATACTGTCAAATTATGTATCTATCAGTTAAGAATTATTTACCATTAAATAAACTTTTACTTAACACATAATAACTATATAATATTTATACAATAAATCTTCAGTGGTCAGTGATGACATTTTAATGCATATCAGTGTATATTCTTTGGTTTAAATGGATCTATGATATAACTTTAAATAATACATTAATTTGTAATATAAATATAACAAATACAGCATAATAATAATGGTCATAGGTAATAATAATAATAATAATAATTATTATTATTATTATTATTATTATTATTACTACTACTTCTACTATTACTAGCACTAAATGTATTATTTTAAAATGTTACAAAAATTCAATTTGTATACATTTAAACATATTTAAAATAATATAAAACTTTTAATAAACCCTTTTTATTAGAAAACCTGTATTTTTTATAAAACAAACTGGATTTTTATTAAAACAAAACACTCTTCAGTCTGAAAGAATGAGATAAAAATACATTACAGCAGGAAACCCAATCTCGTGGTTCCCCAGTTTCCCCTGAGGAGGGCACCAGAGAGACTGCATCGTTACACATTAAATCACCTCCACATTGGGGCACAGGTGCAACCACATGCTTGTACTCGCGGTACACACACACACGCACACACGCTCCTCTCTGCCAGAAATCCCATTCGTCCGGTGACACAAACAGCCACATGCGTATGCTTGCCACTCAATGCCTCTGCAGGATGCCTCCCCATCCCTGCCGACAGCCCACCGGGCACAGGTACTCATGCTGGGACAGGGAAATGTCAGCACTCATTACCAGCCAAACCACACCCACTCAGCCTCCTCCACGTCACAGCGCTGACCCTGAGCGCCGGCGTCCCGTCAGAGTTTAAGTGCTGCCGACGCTTTACCTTCATCAATGAGATCTGACATTTCAATCAGGCAATTACAGCACGCTAGACTTATGCGACTGTTCATCAGCTGTTTCTACATGCTTTCTGGATAGACGGATGAGATGGGTGGATGAACAGTTGATCAAACAGGAAAAAAGTGACGAATGGACGGACGGAATAAAATATTGATAGAACAATAGAAAAAACTGATAGATGGATGGATGGATGGATGGATGGATGGATGGATGGATGGATGGATGGATGGATGGATGGATGGATGGATGGATGGAAGGATGGAACAATAGATAGAACGATAGCTAGAAAGATACATAGAACGATAGAACGATAGAACGATAGATAGAACGATAGATAGAACAATAGATAGATAGATAGATAGATAGATAGATAGATAGATAGATAGATAGAAAGATAGATAGATAGATAGATAGATAGATAGATAGATAGATAGATAGA
>CAIGQQ010024937.1:0-14348 GCA_903798035.1 Danio albolineatus
TGTGAAGATTGAAGAAACATTCAGAGTCAAACATGAAGATCCGCAGGGACAAACAGGTTGATTTTGCTTGTTTTTACACAATATTTAAAATATTTTGCTAATATCTAAAATATTGTGCTTTATTTGTTGTTATTCGTTTATTATTGTATTATTAAATGTATTAAATTATAATACTTTTTGATAGAGCAAATAAAATAAAAATAAAAATCATCTGGGCCATTTTGAAAAATTCCTTAGCCTTTAGCCCTTTATGAGTCTAAAATTTCAATCATAATGGTCTTAAAATGTCTTAAAGTCTTACAGTTAACTTGGTGAGACAAAACAAATTATAGTGGAACAATAACGGTTAGCATTGCACTGACTACAACTGGCCAACAAACTAGTCTAAAATTGTATTTTGCTGCTGAAGAAATGGATTAAACATGTTTTAAACAGCAGATGTCCTTCGCGGCTCTGTTGCCAAGTTAACACAGCTGGCTCAGCGGAAACACGCTAGTCATCAGACATCCACAAGTAAACTACACTACATTTAACATAAAAAGGTACAGGTCTAAACAATACAGTCTGAATTTTTTTTTTAAACCACAGAGCAGTCTCTGACAGAGAAGGCAATCTCTGATCTTTTTATTTATTGAAGTTATTATTTCATTGAATAGCCTATAATTAACCACGTATAATATAATTACTAACCCTTCATCTAAAATCTTAAAAAATATAAATAGGCTAATTCTTTTATTCATGCCTAGAGCTTGATTGATTTGATTGACATCCAAGGCAATGAGACCTTTACTTCGCCTGACTAAAGGCTCGTACACACCGGGACACTTTTCATTTGCGTTTATCGTCAGCGTTTTTCTAGAGGTTTTTCAGCAAAAAAACATCTCGGTGTGCACGGGCCTTTAGCGTGAGTTTATTGCATGCAGTGCTGTATTTGGTAGCACAAAAACTCACTTTGATCAATGAGAACTTTACCAATGACTACATGCACTGCTGAGAGACTTTTTTTCTGCTGTGCTTCAAATAAAGACACGCTTAACATCATCAATATCCACAATCCACAACAATATATATCCATGGAACACAAACTTGCAGACTCTAACGAGGAATAAATCGCACCTAATTCAAAGCCCAGACAGCTTGTTTTATTATTTCATGCCGGCTATACCACCTGAAGAACGTGTTGTGAATGTCTGCTGTCACTGCAGAAAGTCAAGTCTTTCTTTAATTTGGACTTTTGCTTGAAAGCTTTACTGAGTGGCACTGTAGCTGTCCAAGGTACTGTTGAATGATTTAAATTATAGCCTATATATGCACCAATAAACTTGGTGCATATACTGTAAAACCAATAAAGTCAAATGAATGAATGAATAAAAAAAAAAATGGACTCTGAAATGTCGGTATTGCTTTTACTAAAAAAAAATATCAATACGTTTTGACAAATGTTTTATAAAAATAAAATGAGTAATTTTCATCATTTCAGCTATAGGCTGTCATACGATTCAGTTAAATATAAGTTTGCATTTATGAGGCTATGTAACGTCTCTTTTTGATCTCTGTGATAATATATACTGGGTGGTGTAGCTACGCAAAAATAATTTCTAAAACGTCAAGCAGGAAATTGTCTATAGTAGTTAGTTAGTTATGAAGACAAAAAATAATTAAAATAACAAAAATAAAAGTACAAAGATAAAAGAGCAGCATTTTGCTAAATGTAATAGTCCTGTTTATTCTGATATGCTGCGTTGTTTCATTTGTTTTTTATTTAAGTTGATGCAGTTATTATTTAATGTTTGAATACTGAAATCTTTTAAATGGTTATATTTTACCATCAAAATGTAGTATATTTTATACCATTATCAACTTTTGATATAAAACCGCTGTGTAATTTAATTGATTGTTATGAAATAGTTTGTGCTATATTTGTTATTAGTGAAAGTGCTCGCTCACTTTGATAAGGCCGGTCCAAATATATATTTCTGCCATGCCACAAATACAGATAAACTATTGTTGCATTAACATTGTTTATTTTTCTGTTATGTACAGAGATTTTAAATATGTTATTTATTTCCCCTCCAATCATTTTTCAATCATCACGTTACATTTTGGTAATTTTCCCTCCAAATAAAATTTGCCCAAAGCCGCACAACATATGACCTCTAAACAAATATGGGTGCCGTGACTTCTACTGTATTTAGCATCCCTATATGAGAGAGTGGCATATCAGTGTTTAGTCATGCTGTTGCTTTTACATGTGAGCATGAAAAAACTAGTTTCGGCTTTTATTTAAATGAACAAGGGGAGCTGTTTATATTGCATTATAAAGACAATAACTGATGCGGTTTGTATAACGTTCCAAAGAGCTCTGTTGCAGAACGGCAGTGGAAAATGAAACCGTATCCGTGCTGTCTGGCCTGGTTTGGCACGGAATGGAACAGTTCAGCATAAAGAATGATTCAGCACATAGTGGAAAAGTGTCTTAGATACATTATTATTGCACCAATGGCAAAATATTTAGGAGGCAATTTTGTTCGACCACATGATGGTGCGCCTAATTAACCGCTCACTTATGAGAGTATGGTGCTCTATGAAGGAACGTAATAGGCTACTCCTTGTTGAGCAATTTATGTATGGCATGGTCATTAAAAATACAGTATTCATAACTGGATGGTTTTCAAGTTACTTAGTCATGTTGTTGTAATGTTTTAAGTTTTAAGTGTTTGAAAAAAAAAAAAGATTTTTTTTTTGCCATATCGCCCAGTCCTATCTGCAAGGTATATGATCTGATTTTGAGCTGAAATCTCAGACACATTCTGGGAACAGCAAAGATTTATTTTACATCTTGTAAAAAAAGGTTCATTATAGGAACCCTGTAAAGGGATAGTTGATAGAGAAATGAAAATAGTCTCACCATTTACTCTCCCTCATGTGGTTTTAAACCTTTATGAGTTTCTTGATTCTGTTGAACACAAAATAAGATATTGTGAAAAAACGCTGGTTTACTTTGTGTTCCAGAAAGAAAATGTTTATAACCACATGACGGAGAGTAAATGGTGAGGTCATTTTCATTTGTGGGTGAAACATCCATTTTATGCTTGTTGCTTTGTGCCTTCATATTAAAGTTAACTTCTTTTTTTTCTTTTAAGAACTGATGGTGCTGAAAGAAGAGACTTATAAATGGAATGAAATGGAAGAGAAATTCCAAGAAATAATGACTGATGAAAAACCCACACTGACTAAAAAGACCTCATCACGCGGAAGACCTCGGAAATCCAAATCTAGGTGTAATTTCAGCTGTAAACAGTGTAGAAAGAGTTTCAGTCTAAAGTCAAACTTTGACGTTCACATTAGAGTTCACACAGGGGAGAAACCTTACACCTGTGAACAGTGTGGAAAAAGTTTTGGTTATAAACCAGGCTTTAAAGCCCACATGAGAATTCACACTGGAGAGAGGCCGTACACATGCCAACAATGTGGAAAATGCTTCAATCATGCAGGAAGCTTTAAACTGCATATGAGAATTCACACTGGAGAGAGGCCGTACACATGCCAACACTGTGGAAAAAGCTTCTATCATGCAGGAAGCTTTAAACTGCACATAAGAATTCACACTGGGGAGAGGCCGTACACATGCCAACAGTGTGGAAAAAGCTTCAATCATGCAGGAAACTTGGCAGTGCACATGAGAATTCACACTGGGGAGAAGCCTTACTCTTGCCCTCAGTGTGGAAAGAGTTTTAAGCAAAATGACACCCTTGAAGTCCACATGAGAACTCACACTGGAGAGAGAATTTTTACTTGCACAGAGTGTGGGAGAAGTTTTACTCAAAAACAAAACCTTCACACCCACATGAGGATTCACACTGGGGAGAAACCTTACACATGCACAGAGTGTGGTAAAAGTTTCCCATATAAAAGCTCACTCAAACACCACATGATAAGTCACACCGGAGAGAAGCCGTTTCCATGTGCTCAGTGTGGAAAGAGCTTCACAACCAAAACTAGCCTCATGGACCACATGAATGGTCACACTGGAACCATAGTGTTCACATGTGATCAGTGTGGAAAGAGTCTAACACGCAAAGACTCCTTTAAGCAACACATGAAGAATCACTCAGGAGAGGATCGTTTTAGATGCAGTGAGTGTGGAAAGGGCTTTAAACGTAAAAAAAGCCTCAGCGCTCACATGAAGATTCACAATGGAGAGTTGAGTCCTCAAAAATGATGCCTTGTCCACACAAACACGGGTATATTCAAAACGGAAGCTTGTTCATGTAGTTTGGCTGTTCATTCATGTGAACTTTATTTAGAAAGGATCACATGCTTATGATTGTCCACAACTGGTCCCGCATTACTAACACATGATTCACCAATCAGATGATTCCTACCTCACTATAAATAACCAGTTTCTTACCTCAGTTATCTTTATGAAGAATCCCCCTCCCACCCTTACTCCCCCTCCTTTCTAGATTGGGCAACACAGCGGCCTAGTGGTTAGTATTGTTGCTTCACAGTAAGAATGTCACTGGTTAAAAGTACCCACTGAACCAGTTGACATTTCTGTGTGGAGTTTGCTCATTCTCCCCGTGCTCGCATGGGTTTCCCCTGGGTTCCCATGTTTCCTCCCACAGTCCAAATATGTACGACCTATGTAAACTGAACATGCTAAATTGGCACCATAGTCGAGCTCTTAGTAAGACATATACACTGTAAAATAAACTTGATGCTGTAAGAACTTTGAGTTGTCTCAACAACTGTTTTTTAGTTCGTCTCCGTAACAAAATTTTGTTCAGCTAACAATTTTGTTTGTTCACGCAATGTTGACTATTGTATTTTACTAATAAAAATATTCTTGTCACGTCAACTGAAGCAACAGTTACAGCTTCTGAGTCAATTCACTTTTTTCTGTTCAGTGGATGATTTTGTTAGATAGCACCATGAGGGTGTCCAGGCCATTAGTCCAATATACTAGTTTATCTTAAGTACTATTTACTCAAGATGTTTAGTTTAGGCACTAAATACTCCTAAAAGTTAACTTAGCACAGAATAGTCAAGCAAAATGTACTAATTTAAATAAATCAGTAAAGTTTACAAGCTTTTCTTGAGTAGATTCAGTGATTACTTTTTAGTGTGAACTGTGTGGAAAGAGTTTTAGTCAAAAACAAGGCTTTAAAACCCACATGAGTATTCACACTGGAGAGAGGCCGTACACATGCCAACACTGTGGGAAAAGCTTCTATTATACAGGAAGCCTTGCAGTGCACATGAGAATTCACACTGGGGAGAACCCGTACACCTGCAAACAGTGTGAAAAGAGTTTTTCTAAAATCTATGCCTTGAAAACCCACATGAGTATTCACACTGAAGAGAGGCCGTACACATGCCATCAGTGTGGAAAAAGCTTCAATCATACAGGAAACCTTGCAGTGCACATGAGAATTCACACTGGGGAGAAGCCGTACTCTTGCAATCAGTGTAGAAAGAGTTTTAACCAAAGTAGAACCCTTAAAGCCCACATGAGCACTCACACTGGAGGGAGAAGTTTTACTTGCACACAGTGTGGGAAAAGTTTTGCCCGAAAACAAGACCTTGAGATCCACATGATGATTCACACTGGAGAGAAACCTTACACATGCACAGAGTGTGGTAAAAGTTTCCCATATAAAAGCACACTCAAACGCCACATGAGAACTCACACCGGAGAGAAGCCGTTTGCCTGTGATCAGTGTGGAAAGAGCTTCACAACCAAAGCTAGCCTCATGGACCACATGAATGGTCACACTGGAACCATAGTGTTCACATGTGATCAGTGTGGAAAGAGTCTCACACGTAAAGACTCCTTTAAGCGACACATGAAGACTCACTCAGGAGAGGATCGTTTTAGATGCAGTGAGTGTGGAAAGAGCTTTAAACATAAAAGCAGCATTAGCACTCACATGAAGCTTCACGATGGAGAGCAGAGTCCTCAAAATTGTGGTCTTGTCTACACTCTAAGCCTGGATAAGTTGAGTTTACTTAAAAAATAAGAGGAAACTGGTTGCCCTAAAAAATTAAGTAATGTATACTTACTTTAAAAAACTTGAGTGAGCTCTACTTAAAAGATAAGAGTTGTTCTAATTTGTATTATAAGTTGAATAGACTAAATGTTTTTAATCTGTTAAATTTACTCCCCTTGTGATGTTTATTTATAAACTAATTTGGAGAGGATCACATGCTTATGATTGCTTGCGACCGGTCCTGCATTATTTAATTTTTGATTTACCAATCAGACGATTCCTAAGCCACTATAAATACCTTAAGTTCCATATCACAGCCATCTTTGTTTTGAAAAATCCCCCCTTCCACCCCTACTCCTCCTCCTTTCCTAGAAGGATGGAACAGTTACCCATTGGTTAGCACTAATGCCTCGCAGCAAGAACGTCACTGGTTCTAGTCCTTACCAAGCCAGCCAACATTTCTGTGCGGAGTTTACACGTTCTCCCCGTGCTCCCGTAGGTTCCCCCCAGTTCCCCAGTTTCCTCCCACCGTCCAAAAACATGCAACTTAAGTTAATTGACTAATCCAAAATGGCACCATAGACATGATCCTAGTAAGTAGTTATCTCTTAAGAACAATCACTATCTGTTCATTAGCTACAACAGCAGAGGAGTTCTCGAGATCTACCTGAGCTCAAACTCCCCTCTCGCCTTGCAAATGGGAGGGAACCCCGGGCTCGAGGATCTTATGAGCTCAGGGCTCTCTCCCAGGACAGCATGCCAAACAAGCTTTATAATTAATCATCAGCTAAGTGTGAACTCTTGAAATCTTAAGTGCATTAAAATACATACACAAGTAATACACAGATTTTTTTTTTTATTCAAATTTCCTTACAAAATACAACAAAACAATGCAAATACTGTACAATACTACTTTAAAAATCAGTTTGCCTATTTGTTTCTCTCAAGTGTATCTACTTAAACAAGAGCAAATGACCTTGACCCCAGTTTAAATTCTTAAAGCTTACAAAATTTGTTAATACCCTTGAGAACATGAACATTGTTTTAACATCTGGACTAGAAGCAATAGTTCAACGACAAATGAAAATGTTCTTACCCACAATTTAAGTGTTTCTTTTTTTCTGTTGAACACAGAAGATATTTGGTACACCTGTAACCAGTGATGTCCATAGTAGGAAAAACATACAATGGAAGTCAATGGTTACAGGTTTCTAGCTTTTTTCAGATTTTCTTTGTTTGTGTTCTACAGAAGAATGAAACTTAAACGGCTTTGGAACAAGTGAAGGATGAGTAAATTATGGCAGAATTTCCATTTTTTTGTGTGAACTATCCTTTTAAGCACATGAACATATTGTAGAACACAATGTACAGCTACAATTGGAAATGTGTTTATATGACTTCACAGAATGAATGATAATTAATGATCGTACATTAAATGTGGGCCAGATCTGGGCTGTAAGGAATTTTGCTATCTGGGTTTACTTATATATTTTTATTATGCAAAGAAATAACACTTTTTCCCAAGAAGATACATTATGAATTAGAAAGTTATGTTACAAAACTTAAATCACAGCATATTATGTAAGTTTATCAGACTCGCCAAGCAAGAGTCTTTCATGCAATAGTAATTAGAGTTCACATACATATCAAAATCTCTGGATGCCAAACGTAGAAAGAAAAAGCTATAAATTAATACATTTATAGTAAGAAGACTCTAGTTTCAAAGAGTAACTAAAATTAAAATTTTAGAAGATACAAAAGTTTGTATAAAAGCATTTTTGGAGAACTGGAAAAGTCAACGCAAAACACTTCATATTAAGTACACTCCCGAAGCAAATGACTTTATATTTCTTCAGACTGAATACAAAAAGAGCATTTGGGGAAATAATATTATTAGATTGAGCACGTTTGTGATTTAGTGGAGAGCAGTTATGAGTAGAGACTTCACCAACTTTATTATATAAGAGGAATTTATGTAAAACTCGAACCATTCTGTCACTTAAATATATTATTCCAGAAACTCACGCAAACAGGTAAAGAAATCTGAGATCTATTAGTAATTGTGCGAGTGTCTTTGTTTGACATGTACTGAGAAGATTTGTGCAGTCAAATATAAAATAATGTTTGAAACTTTAGGGCCAGGCTTGACTGAAGGTATTATACAATCAGGGATTACACAGAAACAATGTTATATTCCTCTGAAGAGACTGAAAAAGATGAAAAAATAATCTTCAGTCCACAATTGTTTACCTCTCTTGTGAAGAGACTGATTGAGAAACAGGCAGCCAATCAGCTTTCGCCGAGCACCTACAGGCAGCCAATCAGCTTTCGCTGAGCCACACACAAGGCAGCCAATCAGCTTTCGCTGATCAGCGTGCAGGCAAACATCCCGCCCATTGCGCTCAGTCTGAAACAGAGTGGAGAGATGTGCTGTTTAATTTTTTTTTTTTTAAGTATAAACTTTTATTTAGAAATGTACAATATAAATCAGGAAGTCATCTGTGAGAGACTGGAATACAAGTACAAAGTTAAAGAACAGCAAGTAACAAATAATACAGAAAGGAGAGAAAATAACAAGAAAACAAAAGCACAATAAATTAAAAAAGGGGAAGTACAAAATTAAATAATCACAGAAAACATCTAGCAACTAACTTACTGGAAGCATGATATTTTCATAAGTTTCTATTAACTTGCAGGATTTTTGGTTATTAGATAAACGTATAGCTTTAAGTAAGGAATCAAATTCAGTTAAAAAATGAGCAAATGTGGGAGAGGATTTAAGACATTTTTGTTTGTGGATAAAGAATTTTGCATTCAATATAAAAAAGTTATATACATATTCTTCATTTTTATTCTTTGGACTAGAGTAATAACAAATCATATCTTTCAATTTAGGAATTTGTTTTGTTGATTGTGATTTATTCAAATAATTATATAAATCTGACCAAAACTTTTGTGAGATTTTGCATGTAAAACACATGTGGGGTAAAGTTTCATCATTTTCCTGACAAAAAGAACAAGTATTATCAATATCAACAAATTTTGACACAAATGTATTAAATGGGTATATTGTATGTAGAATTTTGAAATTAATTTCCTTTGCTTTGTTTGGGATTACATATTTATATTGGAGAAGCCAGGCTCTTTTCCAATCAATATTTTGTATTAATGCAGACCAATATGACTTACCTCTTGGAGCGATTAGATTTTTTTGTTGGAGAATACGAAGAATAAGTTTGTTGTTGCATTTCTTATCATAAATACTAATGCCTTCTAATAATAAAGAGGGTTCTATAGTTCTTTTGTTTATATACAAGATATGAATTTTTGTTAGATGTATTAATTCTTTTGGTATAGCATTCACAATAATGTTAAATTTCTTAAATGGGATAGGAAATTGATGATTTTTCATAAATTGTTCATAAGTTAATAAGTTCCCCAAGTCATCAAATAAAGAAAATAAATGCAATATATCTCTGTCATACCAATTAGAAATAAATAAAGATTTATTCTTAACTGTAATATCCATGTTGTTCCATAAAATGGTTTTATGTGGAGAAAAGCTATGGGAATAACATATTTTCCAAGCCAGTAATGCTTGCTGGTAGGTTAACCACCAGAACTTATAGCTCTAGCCCCCCATGATTGAAATAATCATGTAACAACTTAATCATGACGGAAATATTTAATCAGAGGTTAACCACCAGCACCATATAAGGTGTGTCGCCCGTCAGCTTACTACACCATAATGCAATAACTCCGGCCCCCCATAGTACATTTTACTCTTATTTACTCATTTACTGTGAATCTATGTCACTTTACGCCGGCTGTAATGCATCATTGGTTCACTAGTCTAATCAATGATTAGGAGTTGATGATTAATACTATTTAATAGGCAGACAGACGGTGCCATTGTTTAAATAGTAATCTCATTTCATTCTTGCAATCATTTTGTTGAATAACAAAAGGCATTTACATTCAGTGAGAGTTTCTGAACCCCCCGTTCACACCCTTAGCAGTGGTGCAAAAGATACCTGAAGCCATATATTTATTATTTGGTTATGGCTATTTCTGAGGGAATGAGACCATTGTACCAGTCTACCAGTAGACATTTCAAATGATATCAAACATGATAGATATAGTCACTTGTATTGATATAGAACAGTTCATACTTTGAGGTGACCATTTTGTGTGAGAAAAGGGTGCATAAAACAGGGGTTTTGGGATATACTTCAGATGTAAATGAAGGGAAGAGACGATTTGTCTGTGTTTTCAGCTCATGTCTTTGAATTGCCAAAGACATCAAGGGATTTTGAGAACTCAAAGTCTTACAACACCTACAGTCTGAGACATCTCACGCACTGGATAAAAAATAAACCATCCTACTTCCCCTTCCACCACTACAATGTCTATCCATCCATCTATCTATTCATTTTATTTTGTAAATGTGTTATTTTTGAGGCTGATCTGAAAAATATCATAATTTTTACTGACATAATTTTAGGTGCAGGCTAGGACTGTCTCTGCCATTTGCAGATAACGTTGTCCTTTTGGCTTCATAGGACATGGACCTTCAGCATGCAGTGGGACGGTTTGCTGCGGAGTGTGACATGGCAGGGAAACTTGACTACAAAAAGGTGGCCATGTTCAGTTTGGAGGAGAGTCCTTACCCCAAATGGAGTTCAAGTATCTGCATTTTCTTTTTCATGAGGAATGGAATGTGAGATTAAAAGATAGATCAGTGCAGCAGCAGCAGTAATGCAGTTGATGTGATTGTCTGTTGTGGTGAAGGAGCTAAAAGGCAATGTTCCTAATTTACTGCTCAATCTAGGTTCCTACTCTCACCTATGGTCATGACTGAAAGGACAAGATCTCGGATACAACCGGACACATTTTACAAAGTGTTATGACCCGCATGTTTGAGTCGCAACATAAAAGAGAGATGAACCAATAAAATAGCCTGAATGCTAATTATTTATTATAAATTGTAACTCATAGAACAATCAATCAAACCAACTATTGGGAATAATAATGAAGATAAAGAACTTAGGATATAATCACAACAACACTTTAACTACATGATACAAGTAACGCAAAACAAAACCATAAGGTTGAAGAGTCAATGAGATGGCAGGTCTTGGCATGAGAACTCCTGAGTAGCCACAGCGTCCTGGAGTAGCTAGCACAACAACTTTTATATACCCATTGATGAGTAATGCAGGTTTCCAATCGGGATTTACCACATACTCCAATCTGGAGTCTTGGGATCATCACAGTGTATTAATATTGTAAAACTTAATACCTGTCACTCTGCCTAAATCCTAAAATATTCATCAACTTTATATTCTACTCAAAAAAGTAAATGTAGTAAACTAGAAAGAATCTTTAACCTAAAAGTAAAGAAACTTCACTAATAAAAGCTGCAACACAGGACAATTGAATGGGCTTTCTAAACTTGAGGCTCTGGTAAACTGCAAACTAACCTGCTGGAGCTCCACCTTCTTTGATGTGCGGTGTCTTCCCAGTGATTTGTTTCTCATTCAGGGAGTCAGACAGAGAACATCATCCAAAACAACACTAGCTACATGAATACACTGGAGAGTGGAGTACAGATGTATCCGCACCTGTACAATCACTTGCAAAGAGATTTTAAGCCACAGAGGTGCTGTTTTCCAGATGTTTATGAAACTGTTCTTCTATGAATGACACTGAGAGAAACCATTCACATGTACTCAGTGTGGGAAGAGTTTTAGCCAATCATCAAACCTTAATCTTCACCTGAGAAGCCACACCGGAGAGAAACATAGAAGACATGGCCAAATAATAGATTAGAAGTCAACTCTTACAGATTAGTAAATGTCCTGTTCATAAATATACTTTTATTTTTATTTTTTAGGTAAATATAAAAGCTAAGTTAATGTATCAGAAAGTGAGTTTAAATATACAAACATCTGATACACTCACCATACTATTTCAGATATACAAAAGCCCAATTGCAAATTAATTTAGATTCATTTAATTAGAAAAAATAAACACACACATAGTTGGATAGTGTAACGATTAACTGTAGCCTAGTTATAAGTTTTCACATAGAGATGTGCTTTTTGTTGTATTGATTATATATAAAGTTGCATTCTGAAAATAACAAAATTATAACCAAAAAATGCTTCTTTCTAAAGTTCCAAGCAACATTTAGCCAAACCTGACAAACAAAAACCCAGACAACATTTGATTTATTTGAACATTTATTTGTTTGTTTTTGTGTTCTTCCTATTCCAGATATCTAACCCTTAAACAGTCAGGAGTGAAAGATGACAATAAAAATAATTTCATGTCATTATAAATATATTATCTGGACCGAAGTAAAACATATAACAGATTTTTTTAAAATATTTGATTTATGATTTAATGATTTTATGAGTTGTATCTCCCAGGAAACATTGACAGTTTAGGGTATAACAAAAGGACTAAGTCATTATTATTTATGTTTTGTTATTTGCAGCTACAACTTGTGATTCTGACTTGCCCCTGTTATTCTAAAACATGCCAAACATATTTAATTACTTTCTTCGTAACAAATACTGTAACATATATCTCCTTTTAAGCTGTTTGGACAGACTTTTTTTATTGTATTTGCAGAACATTTCCAGTCAAATGCATAACAAATCTTCCAATAAGATATTCACATTTTAGCTTAACATCTTTAAACAGAATAACAAAAAGAAAAAAAGGAAAGAAAGAAAAAAACAAGTAAAAAACAAAAGCGGGTATACACAACATTTACCATAGAGAAGAGGAGTTTAGCTTTTGAAGTATATTCACAGTTTTGGGCGCTTTACAGCTTGAAAGTCCTTTAAGAGATTTTAAATCAGCCTTGAAATGGAAGATGTTCGGCTTCTGCTTCCACCATTTACACGTGTGTATATGAAACTTGCCTAATAATATCAAAAGATTTAACATAAACAGGAGATTCTTATATCTTTTTATCTCTGTAAAATATGACATCTCTTTTCTTAATGATAATTGTATGACCACTCAGTATATTAAATAGACATTCAACATCAAACCAGAAATATTTAACATACATACAATCAAAAAATAAACACATAACAGTCTCGACATCCGTTCCGCAAAAAAACACACGTCTCAGAAAGATCAGCTTTTTTTAATCTCTTGAGAAACTGGTTGGTTTGATATATTTTATGTATAATTTTAAAGCAGATTTCACTGATTTTATTAGTGACACAATATTTGTTGTTGTAAGTCCAGACCAAGTTCCAGTTGATATTCTCAAATGGGTTATTCCAGAAGTACTTGTGTCTAAAAGTTGCAGGATAATGAATCAAACTTCTAAGAAATGTATTATTATATTTTCTATCTTTGATATCAACACCATCTAATAGAATCTCATTTTTAACTGTTAGTTTATTTGCTTCACTGTAACTTTGCAAAAGCCTCGCCAGGCCGGCTGGTATTGCATCAATTACTCTACTATAATCTCGTGGAGGCGCTGGAAAACTAAACTTCTCTAAAGATTCAGTATAAGTCAATAAATATCCTTCATCATTTAATAACTGTGAGACCAATAGAATATCTTTTTAACCCAGTTATTATAAAACAATGATTTGTTCTTATATCTGACAGTTTTATTATTCCATATTATTTATTTATGGAGAGAAAAATTGTGTTTGTATAGAAAAATCCAACATAAAAGAGCCTGTCTGTGAAAATTAGACAACTGAATGGGGAGTTTATTAATCTTAAAGTCACACTGTAAAATAAACTCGATACCACCGACTTTCTCAAAAATAAGGTTTGGGATTAAATACCATATTTCATTATTATGTTTAATATAATGTTTAATCCAATTCAACTTCAAAATTGTATTGGAAGTATTAAAATCAAGCACATTCATACCTCCTTGATTATATGGATTACATCAAATATTTTTATTTCAATAGTGAGGTTTGTTTTTCCATATGAAATTAAGCAGCCCTGAATCATTTTATTTAATAACTGATTTTGGTACATCCAATACTTTAGCAGAGTACACCAATCATGATAGTGTTTAGTCTGGCTGGAGTAAAAGCAGTTTAAACAGGCCTAATGAGCATGTCAATATAATCAGACCCTTAATAATTTATTTATGTCTGCAGAACAAACCACTGTTGTCCAATGGCTTTCCTCATTTTTCTTGAACATAATCTATAGTTAACACTTTAAATTGCACTTTAGGCTGAATGGCTGTTTTTTGCCCCTGTATTCTCTTCATCTGCATTCAACAGAAGAAACTCAAACAGGTTTGGAACAAGTGGAGGGTGAGTAAATGACAGAATTTTATTTTACTACCCCCCC
>CAIGQQ010024937.1:14448-26306 GCA_903798035.1 Danio albolineatus
CCCAAAAAAAAAGGTGCTAAATAGCACCAAAACTGGTTCTTTGGTCGTAACGAGGGGGGAACCTATTTTGGTGCTATACAGCATCTTAAAAAAATAGGTGCTGTATAGTACTTTTTTCAAATGGTGCTATATAGCACCTATATTTTAAGGTGCTCATAATGTTACTTTACCATTTCCGCAAATAAAACCGGCATAAGAGTTATGAGAATTAGCTATAAGAACAAGTGCTTACCAGTATTAGTGGTGCTATATAGCACTTTAAACACCCCAAAGAACCACTGAAGAACCTTTATGTTGCTTTAAAGGTTCTTTACACAGTAAAAGTGCTATATAGCACCCTGACCACCTTAAAGAACCACTGAAAAACCACTGAAGAACCTTTATGGTGCTTTAAAAGTTCTTTACACAGTAAAAGTGCTAAATAGCACCTCAAATACCGTAAAGAACTACTGAAGAACCACTGAAGAACCTTTTTTTTTTTTTTTTTTTTTTTTTTTAGAGTGTGCCCCTTTAATGCTTCTGTAAGTAAAGATAAAGTTAATGATAAAGGATGAGTTAATTATGAGGATATGATTTGGACTCAGATATTAATATAAAGTAATTTGTTTTAGACAAACAAGTCAAAGTGGATTAAAGTTTTTCAAAATTGTCTTAAAAATGTTTAATGTTTTGATCAGTTTTAAGTACTGAATATCAGTGTGTCTGTGTGTGTAAGACAGAGAGGGAGAGAAAGAGAGAGAGAGAGAGAGAGAGAGAGAGAGAGAGAGAGAGAGAGAAATGTATCAATATGTCATGATTGCAACAGTAAGTGGCAAAAAAGACTTTTATTTTTGACCGAGGGAATTTCACTTCAAGGGATCATAAAGTTTCCTCGAAGGGAGATGGCTGCATCTAGTGGAGGAGGAGCTGTACAGGCGGTTGGCAACGACTGGATTGAGAATGGTCAGGAGTGGGGAGACGGAAATGACGAGTCAGGAAGTGAAATCGAGGAGATGGAAGGTAGCGAGAGTTGCGAGCCGTGGACAAACTGTAGAGGTAAAAAGCGGAAAAAGAAAAACAAAATAGATAGTGACGAAGAGATGAGGGTCAATGTAGCGGAAAGAAATGGAGAATATAAAGTGTTTGTCAAACTGATGCAAGAGGGGGCTTCATTTGAGGATTGGAGCCCTATACAATTAACGAAAGCACTGTATAAGGAAATTGGGGAGGTAAGATTTGCTAAAAAGCTGAGGAATGGATGTTTATTGGTATCATGTAAGGATGAGGTTCAACAAAAGAAAGCAATCAAAATGAATAAAATAAATGGTAAAAAAGTGAAATGTTCAGAAGTATTTGATAAAAAAATGATTCGAGGAGTAATCACAGGTATACCGGTCAACGAGCCAATAAACAATGTGATTAAAGGAATAACAAATGCTAAAGTAAAAGACGCTAAACGATTGAAAACGAGAAGGAATGGGACCATAGCTGACAGCCTCTCAGTAATGATGACCTTTGATGAAATAAAACTTCCAGACAAAGTCTTCATAGGCTACATGAGTTATGAAGTAAGAGTGTATATACCACCACCAGTGAGATGCTACAAATGCCAAAGGTTTGGTCACATTGCAGCAGTATGTAAAGGAAAACAGAGATGTAGTAAATGTAGTGGAGAGCATGAGTATGGACAATGTGATAAGGAAGCAAAACTAAAATGCTGCAATTGTGGAGGAGAACATAGTTCAGCATACCGAGGATGTGAGGTAAACAAAAGAATGCAAGAGGTACAGAGAATTAAATTCACTCAAGGAATATCGTATGCAGAAGCAACAAAGAAGATTAGGCCTACAAGTGAGCAGACAGTAATGATACCGACAGTGAGAGAGGAAAGGAAAGACATGATCAAGTGTAAAAAATGTGATAAAATAAAGGAAGAAACACTGATTGTGAATAAAAATGACTTTGTTCTTTTTATGGCGGAGGTCATCAACTGTTCAGCACAGACTACAAGCCGCACAGAAAGAATTAAAATTATAGTCAAGTCAGCTGAGAAACATTTGAGTATTAAAGAAATCCCTTGGGAATCAGTGAGACCCACATTAAATGAAGAAGTTCAGCAACAACAATCACAGGCATGGGGTGGAGATACTTAATGGTACTAATCATACTGCAGTGGAATGCGAGAAGTTTAATTTCAAATGGTCAGGAATTTAAGAAATATATAGATGATCTAAGTGAAAAACCCGATATAATATGTTTGCAAGAGTCATGGTTAATGTCAAGATTGGATTTTAATATTAAAGGATATAATGCAGTAAGAATGGATAGGAAAACAGGTAAAGGAGGGGGAATTATTACATTTATTAAAAAAGGTACCCAACACAGAGAAGTAAAGAGAGGGAATGAATTAGAATATTTAATTGTGGAGGTATGGTCAAGTGAAGGTAATGTAAAAATAATAAATTTTTATAATCCATGTAGAATGTTGGAGAGGAACCAATTGGAAGAGATGTGGAAGGATATTAATGGGAAAACAATCTGGTGTGGAGACTTTAATGCCCACAGTACATTATGGGGAAAAAGAAATGACAATAATGGGAGAGTAATAGAAGAATTCATAGAAGAAGAAGAACTGGTTTGCATTAATGATGGGACAGGAACTAGAGTAGATATCACCAGAGGTACCGAATCAGCCATAGATATTACAATAGTTACAAAAGATATTGCAGATAGGTGTGAGTGGGAAGTAATGAGAGGAAGTACAGTTGGGAGTGATCATTACCCAATCAAAACTCAAATAGGAATAGAATGTGAAAAAGAAATTGAAGTGAGAGAGGAGAAGTGGATTCTAGAAAAGGCAGATTGGATTAAATTTAGGAAAATCAGTGAAGATCGTCTACAAAGGATTGAGGATAATTTAGATGTTGAAAGTATGTGTATAAAAGTTAGCGGAGGAATAATTGAAGCAGCAAGAATGGCAATACCTAAATCTAAACCCAAGACAATTAATAAAATGGTCCCATGGTGGACAAAGGAGTGTAAGAATGCTATAAAGGAGAGAAATAAAGCATTTAAGAAAATGAAAAGGACACATAACTTTCAAAATCTTATTGAATATAAACAATCACAGGCCATTGTAAGAAACACAATTAAAAAATCAAAGAAAGAATATTGGAAACAATTTTGTGAATCTATTGGTAGAACAACCCCGATAGAGAGAGTATGGGGAATGATTAAAAAAATGAAAGGAAGTGGAAGAGAATATGAATATCCAATGCTGATGGATGGGCAGAGGGTTATCATTAATAATAAAGAGAAAGCAGAAGTCATAGCAAAGACATTAGTAAAAGTACACAGTACAGACAATTTAAACCAAGAGGAGAAAAGGAGTAGGGAGGAAACCTCTGGAAATTTTCAGTTAGATTTAGGGAAAGACGACGAGGACCAGGAATTAAATATAAATTTCTCAGGGACTGAGCTTAATAGGGCATTGAAGAAACTAGGGAAAACGGCTCCAGGGAAAGATGAAATTTGTTATACCATGCTGGAAAACCTAACAGATAAAGGAAAGGAGGTATTGTTGAGGTTATACAACAAAATATGGAAAGAGGGTAATATTCCAAAAGAATGGAAGAAGGCAGTTATCATTCCCATTAAAAAGCCTGGGAAAGATCCCAAACAACCAACCAGTTATAGACCAATAGCTCTGACATCACATATGGGGAAAACCATGGAAAGAATGATAAATGACAGATTAGTATACTGGGTCGAAACCAAAGGAAAGCTAGGGAATTACCAAAGTGGATTTAGGAAAGGTAGAGGGACAATGGATCCCATTTTAAGGCTGGAGGATGATATTAAAAAGGCACATGTAAACAGAGAATCAATGATAGCAGTATTTTTAGACATAGAGAAAGCGTATGACATGTTGTGGATAGATGGAGTATTAATTAGACTTAACCAGTTAGGAGTTGAGGGACGTATACTGAGGTGGGTAAAAGAATTCCTATCAGAAAGGTCAATAATAGTGAAAATAAATGGTACATTTAGTGGATACTACAAAGTAGAAAACGGTACACCACAAGGGAGCATCATTAGCCCTTTTTTATTTTCTATAGTGATTGATGGGATGTTCAAGGAGATAGAAAACCATACAGGAGTTGCATTGTTTGCAGATGATGGTGCAATTTGGAAGAGAGGAAGAAACATAACATTTATAATGAAGAAAATGCAGCAGATATTAAATACAGTACAGAATTGGGCAGTCAAGTGGGGATTTAGAATATCCCAAGAAAAAACAAAAGCAATGCTATTCACTAAAAAGAAAAGTGGAGGAGAAGTAAAATTAAGATTGGGGAATAAAGATTTGGAGAATGTTGAATCTTTTAAATATCTGGGACTGTGGTTTGATAGGAGGCTTACTTGGAAAACGCATATTAGAAAGATGGTCGACAAATGTAAGAGAGGGTTAAATGTAATGAGGTGCCTGTGCGGAGTAGACTGGGGTGCAAGTAGAACAGCATTAAAACAATTTATACAGGACTGATAAGATCAGTTATTGACTATGGATGTATGGTTTATGGATCAGCTGCTAAAACAACATTAAAACAATTAGATACTATTCAAAATCAAGCACTTAGACTATGCTGTGGAGCAATGAAAACCACACCAATAGCAGCAATACAAGTTGAGATGGGAGAGATGCCGTTACACCTAAGAAGAGATCAACTGGCTGTAGTGTATTGGGCTAACTTGCGAGGTCATAGTGACAAACACATAGCACAAACCGTTCTGGTACAATGCCAAGAAAGAGAGAAACAGGTGATCACAAGTTATGGGTGGACAATACATAATAAAATAAAGGATATGGAAATGGACACATTAACAATTTCTCCCACTGTAGTATTTCCAATAGCTCCCACATGGCTGCTAGGTGACCTGGAAATTGATTTTAAAATAATGAAAGAAAAACAAGAAAGTGAGATTGACAGTAAACAAGTGGAAAATTATATAAGGGGAAAATACAAGGAAACAACTGAAATATACACAGACGCATCAAGAATTGGACAAACGGTAGGAGTGGCATTCAGTATACCAAAGTTAAAAATTGCAGTAAAGAAAAGAATAAGTAATAATTTAGCAGTACATACAGCAGAACTGGTGGCAATATGGTTAGCACTAAAGTGGGTGGAAGATAATAAACCAATTAAAGCAGTCATTGCATCTGATTCAAGCTCAGCACTTGTTAGTATAAAAAATTTAGTATCAGAATCACGGCAAGACATAATTTGTGAAATAGTACAGTTAGGAAATAATCTCATAAAGTCAGGACTCATCATTTCATTTTTGTGGGTACCAGCACACATAGGGGTCAGTGGGAATGAAATGGCAGATAAGTTGGCAAAACAAGCAACAGAACAAACCACGATAGACATGGACATTAAATACAGCAAGTCTGAAATCAAAAGTATGGTTAAAGCTAAAGTAATGGGGAAATGGCAACACTTATGGAATAATGGGACTACAGGACGCCAATATTACAACATACAGAACAAAGTCGGAATAGGTAGAGAAACTAGTAAAAGCAAACAAGAAGAAGATATGTTGACAAGACTGAGATTTAATCACACAGCACTCAATAGTACATTACATAGGATCAATAAACATGAAGATGGAATGTGCAAATGTAATAACAACCAGGAGACAGTAGAACATGTACTGATGCACTGCCCAATATATCACACAGAAAGAAGTAGACTATTCACACAGTTACACGAAAAACAAGTTGAACCAAACATGAAGAACATATTAAAGTTGAGCACAGGTGATGTTTGTTGTAGATATTTATATAACTTCTTGAAAGAAACAGGGTTGAACCACAGAATTTAGTAGAATGGTATTAATCACAAATTAGGGGTAATAGGGGAGGTATGGTGGAATTTATTTATTTATTTATTTATTTTTTCCCACAAAGAAAAGAAGGAAAAAAAAAGGGTTAGTTAACTCCTGATCCACATTCCAATCCAGATGGTGGCGGTAATGCTCCAAAAAGCTGGTTGCCAACCGCCATAAAACTACAAGAAGAAGAAGAAGAAGAAGAGTGCAGAGTTCTGCTGTTAAATTCCTTTAATTCCACTTATGTTACGGGTGTTGTGCGTCTATTCAGAGTAAGTGTATTATATCTGACCTTTGTAGCGTTCGCAGATGTGCTGTAATTATCTTGCGGGTTGAACTGCTTTAACACATGTGCTCAATGCTAATATACTCTCTTGTTTTTAGCTCGATGCTACGCTGTAAACACTTCTGTAATGCGTTACTCGCGGGTTATCTACAGGGTTTCTGCAGGGTCTTTAAAACAGGTCTTACATTTATCTCTTTTCATGTATTGCTAACCAAACTGACCAAAAGCAGATACATGTAAGCATTTGGGGGTGTCAGTGTCAGTATGGCAAAAGAAAAACCTGTAATACTTACTATAAAATTACTTTAATATATTTTAATGTGGGTGTCTGACAACTGAAAATAGATCTGGTAGCAGATATCGCAGCCTATGTTACCTTTTGCCTTGCACCTTACCGTACCTTTTTTTGTTAACATTTATTATTATTTATTTACTTAGGATAAGCATTTTCACATTCTGATTTCAGTGCCTAATTATTAAGTTGTTAAAATGACTGTAATTAAATGAAATATTCTTAAGAATAAAATACTGTGTTCTTTAGAGGAGGGTAATAATATTGTCATTCTGGCATTATATAATGGGTCGCATAAAATGGTCTTAAAATGACAACATCTTTTATCGCGATATAGTTTGGTGCAATATATCATACAAGAAATAATAGATATCGTGACAGGCCTAGCAACAATTAATGATGTTTTGAAACTGTTATGATTGTCAATTATATATTTAATATTTTATACAAGTGTTGCCATGAATATAGCCAGTGCTGCTGATATGGTATTAAAATATAAATGTATGCAAACAGCATGTAATTAGAATAATTGTCTCCTCCTGCAGTGAAGCTCCTCCTCCTCCAGTGAAGCTCTTCCTCCTCCAGTTCTGCTATAAACACTGGAATATTCCCATCAGGCTCCAGTGAAGAGTTTATTGAAGGACAGCGAGAACATGAGTGATCCAGAACCCTGCAAAATTAAAGATGAAGACTCTGAACAACAAATAGGTTGGTGTTTATTCCTGATCAGGGGCGGTGCGGGATCATGAATCTTTTGGGTTTAAGGTTTGTCAAAACGTAGTTTTTCAACACATTATGCAGAAATATTTAAACCGGTTCATTATTGCTTTCTCACAGGATCAGGAAAGCAATATCAGCTGGGCTTTCTCTACCTTCTTTAAATATATTTCTCTACCTCTTTTCTTTTTTTTAAGAGTTTTTTTTATCTGTTTCTCAAACGGATTCTGTACATGTGATTTAAAGCAGAGCGAAAGTCTGGGTTTTGGGTGCGTGTTTGAATACAGTCATATGCACACAATAATAATAACAACATCTAAAGATGTCGATCTTAGTGTTTTTTTTCCCCCAAACACAACTTCTTATACAAGTAACACACTCCTTTATCCCTTATTCCTTATTATGGTGGGCATATCCCTTATTTTCAAATCCCAATGTTGACAGGTATGTATTAGCTGTAGGTTGTGTGATTCCTCAAAGTCTAAAATTAAGATTTCTATATTATTTATCTATTATATGTGTAACAATAGCTGCGTCCCAAATCGCATACTTGTGCACTTTTCTACGCCATTTTGTAGTATAAATAGTGTAAAAAGTGCGTTTACACTGAAAACTCAAACAATAGTAAGTGCACTTTAATTACCCGGATGATGCTCCAGTGAAGAGTTTATTGAAGGACAGCGAGAACATGAGTGATCCAGAACCCTGCAAAATTAAAGATGAAGACTCTGAACAACAAATAGGTTGGTGTTTATTCCTGATCAGGGGCAGCGTGGGGGGTTGTTGGGCTTATGAAGGCCTCAGCCCTGAATGTTTGTTCCAAAGCCATGAATCTTTTGGCTTTAAGTTTTGTCAAAACGTAGTTTTTCAACACATAATGCAGAAATATTAGTAAAGCAATATCAGCTGGGCTTTCTCTACCTCTTTTCTTTATTTAAGAGTTGTTGTATTTATGTATCAGAGGCAGCCCAACAGCAGTAAGCGCTTTCTGTCTCTCATTTCTGAAAGCGAGTTTACACTTACACACTGTGGTCCTGCATAGCCACGCCTTCGTCAGTCACTCAATACATTTGTCTCATCGCTGCACCACAATTGTACTTCATGTTTGTTTGCGGCTTTAATTTCGTATTAAAGTAAGCTTGTTGGTAATTCTGAGGAGATGGTTGGGTTGCTATTGTAACTACACACGCAAGAGAGTCAGGCAGTCTTGTCTTGCTTCATTTAAGATTTACCTCAGATTCTGACTGACAGTTCCGTATGATCTGCTGAGATGCTACACGCACAGGCTGCTCTGATTAGCTGTGAGTTTTGATTGATTCATTCAGGTGTATTTATTTGAAAGTGAAGTCTGACAACAATAAATATTCTCATTAGGGATGGGCGGATCGATCCTGAAGTGTCGATATTTTCGATACTCGGAATGTATCAAAAAGATCGATCCTTAAGTAAAAGTATCGATCTTTTCTGGGGGTTTTCTTACTGAGTAAAATATCTCAATATTTATAGCGCCACATATTATTTGAATATTTACTTTAATAGGAACACGAATGGAACTATATTATCCTTCCGCTAATGGGTCAGCGTTTTTAGCTCACGGCTCAGTAGTAAAGACACCACACGCACACACCCAGTGCGGGTTGTAAAACTTTGGCAGAATCCTTTAAGAAATCCGGTCATTGTCCAGCTACCAAGTGGGAATTATTTTACAAAAAGTTGAGTCGAGTTCAATACAGACAGCTAGTTTATATTAAGTTTTATCTGATATGTTCATATGAACACAGATGCACACACTGTAAATATAATATTCTGAGAGGGAATCATTATATATTATTCTTTGTAATATTATTATGCCAAAGCTGAGGGGGAATCCTACTCTAATCCTTCTCTATCCTACTCTAAACTCTGTCATTTATGTAATTTGCGTAAATTGGCATATTTCAAATTTCTGTTACATTTCACAGGGTTCAGAATAATAGACTGTAGACCACTCAAGTAAAGACATTTAGATTTTTTGTAGTTTAGTTAAAAAAGTTTTAAATAAACTTGTTTATCAAGTAAAATACAAAGTTTAGGTACACATAATAACTGGGAGAGATGTAGTTTTTTAATTAAACAAGGTTTCTGCAGTGTATTAATTTTCGTTATATATGGTGCCATGCGATTTTAGTTCTGTTATTTAAATAAATGTATAAAGGAATAATGTGTTTTGTGTTTAATTGAATAATAATAATAATAATGGTGATGACAATAATAATTATAATACTATAATAATTATTATATTATAATAAAGGTGATATCCATTTTTTTTTATCACTATAAAATATTTAATTAAAGTATTGGTATTGGTATCGATATCGACGATACTTGTCTTGAAATACTTGGTATCGGATCGGAAACAAAAATATTGGTATCGCCCATTCCTAATTCTCATCAGGAATAAAACCACCTGTTTTTATACCCGTGCTGACTCTGCCGAGCTGTAGCTATAAAGTTAGCTCTGCTACTGTTATTTTATGGCCCGTTTCCACTGAGTGGTACGGTACGGTACGGTTCGGTACGCTTTTAAGGCCGTTTCCACTGTCTAAAAGCGTACCGAACCGCACAGTACCCCTTTTTGGTCACCCTTTCGAAAGGGTACCGAAACCCAGAAAGCGAGCCGTAAGGCGGAGCTACACGCGCAGCTGAACGCCATTGGCTTACAGAGATACGTCATTTGCTCACGCAACAAGCAGAATGAAAATAAAGGACCCGCCATGTTTAATACACAGCCGAGAGACAATGCTCCGAAATAATATCAGCATATAATAACGAGCCATGGTCGACCCGAGCTTAAACAAACATTGTCGTCGTCTTGAACGGCCACAGAGCTGAGAGAAGAGCAGATTGTTATGGGTTACGAGCCCATAAGCGCGAGGGCGAGTGCTTTCGCTTTGTCGCTTGCGATCGCGTGCGCGTCAATATTTAAAATAACAAAGATCTTAACCTGGATTATTATCAACTGGGAATGATGGAGTTACTCTCTAACGAGAGAATAATGACGGAGAGGCTGCATGTACTGGTGAAGATAAAAGACACAGATGAGAGGTTTGCACAGACGGGGCTCTTTTTCGTATTGTTTTTGAACCTAAATGAGGCATACATGTCTGCTGTGTGTAGTTTTTCTGTAATTTAGTAACATCGGAGACTGTGTGGGGCTGTATGTGTTCATATATGCTGCATTTATTTATTTATTTGATATAATCGCGGACCGTAGGCTATTTCGCATCAATGATCTGCAGTTATAATCAGATCATGTTCAGTCAGTAATGACATTTTTACACCAATGATTTTGTGTATAATAAAGAATCTGTTTTGTGAGAAGTGCTTCTCGTATGATTTTTGAACGACCCATAAAGCTTTACTGTAGATATTTCCTCGAGTGAAAATGACGTCGACAAACTTTCTGTCGTACACCACGCCCACCAAAAGAGTACCCTTTTGCAGTGGAAATGCAAGCCTGATAAAGGTGACCCGTACCGACCCGTACTGTACCGTACCACTCAGTGGAAATGGGCCATTATACTGGGTAGGTTACTTAAGTTATTTAATTTTATTTTATTATAACAATAATTAGCTAAAAATGATGCCTTAAGTGAGCAGGATTTTAAGGGTAATTTAATCCAAATGATTTTGGTTAATAATTGTTCATTCCGTGCAGATTATTAAAGCAGAGAACATTTATTCTCAAAAAGACTCAATTAATCCTTGTGTATTCTTCAAAATGACTACCTTTTATATTTCCATTATAACCACATTTTAACCGCAAAGCCATGACACCCAATAATCATGCATTCTAGATTGTTGGTGTTTTCCCTGTTGGTAAGATGTAAAATGTGTCATTTTTACTGGTGATCATCAGTTGGCTGCATTAACGCTTTAGATAGGCCTGTTCAAAAAAGTTTCTGCCTTTTATATGGAGTTCAGTGAAGTAAAACAGCAGATTATAGTGTTTGTGCATAAATACACTTTGTAGGGGTTGAAGCGTCTTGATGCGTCTTCTCTTCATAACGCCAAAAATAACTTTCAGTTTTGATCGTACAGATAAGATCAATGCATCAATTGAATCTGTTAAGTGTCTAGTTTTTATTTTGTACACTCATAATGAAAACAAATATGTGTTTTTGCAATATAAGGATAATAAACAGTGTAGGCATTCTCTCTTTTCTCCCTCCGTGAACTGTTTTTAGAAATGCGTCAGTAAAGTGAAACTGTTTTTCTAGGCTTTATTGGTGATAGTGGTCAGGAATGTTGGACCATTATTGCCTTTTTAGCATAAGCAGAGGAGAGAAACTAGCCAGACAGTAATGAGTGAATTGTGGAGCGGGCTAAATCTAATGAAACATGTATTTTTTAGTAAGTGTACTGTTTTGTTTTTTATTATTATTATTATTTTTTGCTTTTATTCTTGCCATAATAAAAATACATTTGTATATATTTGTAGAGCAACTCATGTTCTGCTGTCATTAATATTTTAATAAATTATGATAGGTAGAACTGCCCGAGATATGAACAAAAGCAAGTGATGCATCAAAGTTTGATTTAAAAAAAAATCCTGAATGGTTATAAAAATCCTTATGATCTTTAAGATAATTTATAAAAACATTAAAAAAAATTTCGTTTAAAAACAATGAATGATATTAATGATATGAC
>CAIGQQ010024941.1:0-18388 GCA_903798035.1 Danio albolineatus
ATATATAGTTTATATAAATTCATAAAAATATATAGTTCCAGTCTTGCATTAATTTTTACAAATTTTTGTTGACTTTTGTTCCAAATTTTTATGCATGGTTTGATAATTTTGGTATTTTTTAGGATTTCAACTGTTCAGTTATGATCTCCTGTGGCCGCTGCAAAAACATGACCTCTATGTTCATTAGTTTAACAATCTAAGAGTTAAACCAGGGGGAATCATTCTTCATTAAAGCCAATTGTAATAATAAAAATCTATTCCTATCTACTTAAAATTACAACAAAAACTTTGTGACATAAACAGCACAGAAGATCCACAATAAGTCAGTCATAAATCACATTCAATCTGATTTCCAAAGAAGTTCTTAAGTTCACTTATGTAAGAGTTTGCATTATGTAGTACATTGAATTTTTCAAACTTTACCTTGTATGAGTCCTTGGTATCTCTCAGTGGATTTTCAGGTTGCGTGCTCCTTCTCAGATAACTGTAAACAGGATCAGCTTATAGGTGAAATTATTTGCATCGCTGGTCACGTGATTTCCCTGATGTAATAATACTTCTTTGTTTTCTGCTCTACTATGTTGTTCAGGTTATTTCCTGAAATAAAACCACATCTTCACAATGTTCCCTATCATTTTAACAGATTATCTCACTTTAATCATATCATAGAAGAATAGTATGCAGGAATCATCTCAGCATCATATTATATTTTAATGATTTTTATGTAAAATGTTTAACAAAAAGCAAATCATATTGAATAATCTTCCATGACATCAGCATCTTTTTAAACAGCAGACAAATCTACAAACCCGCAGAGATCAGTGTTATCCTGTAGGACTTGTTTTTGTCAAAGCCAAGACAAAAACAGCCTCACAAGATTACAAGGCTTCAAGTGAATTAAACTGTATACTGAAATATAATGTATGCACACATTTAAATATTCTTTGATGGAGCTAATATGAGTACACATATTATAATGTTAATTCAGTTAATTCATATTAATTCAGTCCTTTCTAATGAAGGATCAGCTAAAAGAGCATATCTTTTATTCAAATGATAGAATAACTAGTCTGGGGTGTTGTCAGTACATTAAGCGCTATAATATAATCAACAAATAAACCAATAGCACCAGACATTTTTCAGAATAAAACAGCTAAAATTAAATTATGTTTTGTTTATGTTGTTTTAGAAATTATTATTTCTTAAAACAATTCAGTTAAAACTTAAATGAATGCTATGAGCTGGTAGACAAGAGTATGTCATGGATAGGCCCACACAGAATCTGCGCTCACAGAAATCCGCAGATTTTTAGCTCATCGAGTTTATGGCCCAATCCCAGTTCTATTTTTGTACCCCTTCCCCTTGGCCCTTGAAACAGAGTGTGAAGGGGAAGGGCTTTCAAACTTACCCCTAAGAAATGAGACAGTACCTGCACACATCATCATATGTCATCGAAATCTCTTGCTTCAAATGAGATTGATGATGGCGACTGCTGGAGTTACTCCAGTTGCTTTATTTTTTGGTATTTATCATTTGTAAATCACTGAAGGCGTATATTATGTTATCATAATGATATAATGTGGTAATAAGATACAGTGCCTTTACACAGTGGCCATATTTATCTATGTAAACACACCAAAAACAACATTAACATTATAGCAGACACTGTAAAAAGCTCATTCCCAGCCACTAGACTCTTCTGACAGGGTATTGGAGTGTCATCCAGTGTCAGAATGTTGTGGGACTGCTGTACAGGAGTTATTATTGTGGATTATAGATTTAGCTGTTTTTATTTTAGCGTTTTTTTTAAAGCATGACGGTAAAACACGAGCACGGTTATGAATGTGTTAAAATATGTGCTTGTTTGTTGTAAACATACATAATAAAGATAAAACACTAATTTGAGCATCTCCTGACTTCCTTGTGCTGTTGTAGATGGTGTATTCTGGGTAATTTTCCTACCCCTTGGTTTCGAGTGTGGTCCTGGAAAATCTCCATTTCAAAGGTTATCTAGCCCTTCCCCTTAGCCCTACGCCTTCAAGATAAAGAGAATTGGGACACCACTACCCCTTCATGTAAACGTGGAAACCGAGGGGTAGAGAAAGGTCTAAGGGGTAGAATTGGGATTGGGCCTATGTATTTACTTGTATAAATGTAGGTACATTTATAGTTAATCAGTTTTAAAATTAATTTCACTAATATTATTGTGATCTAATAATAATAATATTAAAATGTTGATTTGATTTATTTACAATACAGTTTGTAAAGTAATACTTTCTGTCTTTTAGTAGATATATTATATGAGACTTGCTCTGTTTATCCAAGAAGTGGATTTGCAGTAATTGGATTCGCATTGTAAACATTAAATAAAAGTTAAAAGTTTATGCTATTTTAATAAATTAAGATTTTAGCTATGATACTCCTAAAATCATTCCGCATAAATCTGCAGATTTTCTTTAAAAATTTTTTTTTTTACAAAATTCTCCACAGAAATAGCTAAAAATGTCTGCAGATTCTGTCTGGCCCTAGTCATGGAGAATGAAAGTGAAAGTAACCAGCATCCACCAACTGAAGGTGTGTTGGAGAAACACACTTAATTTATCTATGGGTGTTCTTATAACAATTTACAACAGTAGAAGAAGGAATTATGAACTATGAAAAAAAACATTTTTAAAAAATGACCCAACAGTTTTTTAGCTGTCACCTCTGACCTCCTGTACACCTGCGTTACAAGAATAACAACTTTAAAGAAACTGCAGGTCTAATGAATGTTCATTTAAATTAATATTTTTATTTCAAAAAAGTTAACATGAATTTGTTGTTATCTTTATTGTATGTATAACATTTTTCTTTCACAAGTAACCTGCATAAATCTCGTTTGTTTTCCTGTCTTGTTTGATTATTTAACGCAAATATATTTAACATTGTGCATTTTTGAGCATATCATCTCATATTGTAATGTTAGAAATCCATTACATTTATGTCGTTTTTGATAATTTTATGATACAACCATGTTTACCTGAGCCTGTATGAAATGAGTGTAGAAATTATGAGGTTCCTCATAATAATGATTAATAATAATAATTAATAACATAGCATATGTAACACGACAACTACACTTCATAGTTTTTAACAGCCTTTTATATATATAGGGACGTAGTGGATTTTTTAATAGTGTGTGTGTGGATATAGGGGGGGGGGGGGTTGGGGATCTTCAGCTGAATGAGATCCAAAAGTTTACGTTCATATAATTATTAATTACCTTTCATTCATTCATTCATTTTCTTGTCGGCTTAGTCACTTTATAAATCTGGGGTCGCCACAGCGGAATGAACCTCCAATTTATCCAGCATTTGTTTTATGGGGGTGGGGGGGTCAGCTGAATGAGATCCAAAAGTTTATGTTCATTTAATTATTAATTACCTGTTTCTAAATGGTCTAGCTACCCTGCCTCTTGCTATAGATAAGTAACCATCTGTTATGTTCGATGTTAGTTTTTGTGTGTGCATTTAGTATTCTCATACTCTCTATTTCTTACTCCACCTTCAGGTTTCTTATTGGCCCAATTCTGCATTTTTGATCATAATGATGATCTGTCAATCATCATTATGACGGTGCCAGTTCCACCAATCCCTGGACGCTCCGTGTGATTTAAAGCTCCGACAGACCAGTGTGTGATGTGCGCTTTGCCTCGGCGTACCCTTGTGCTCCACGCAATCTTGTGTTCTCATGTTTAGGCTGTATAATGATTTATCTCAATCTTACTGTGGTAATTCGAGTTTACTTGTTAAACTTTGTTAGCTTTAAGTAAAATGATTTAATGGTTGTTGTGTGATTCTAAACTGAATCTATGAACTTCGTGGTAAGTTTGTTTTAGTTTAGATGGATTTTTGTTCAATTAGTTGGAGTGTTTTGCCACCTGTGTAGTTTTGAGTTTTGTAGTTTAATTAGTTTAGATTGAGTGTCGTATACACTGAAGATGTCGGGTTTATTTCTCATTATTTATTTTTGTCACCTAGTTTAGACTTTAGATTTAAGGATTGTTTTGTTTTGTTAATTTCTTTGATTTGGCTTACACTCATTCTTTTCGTTTAAAGAGATTATTGTAAATGTTTATTTCTTTTTTCCCCATTTATTAATTCATTTATTCATTTTCTTTTTGGCTTAGTCCCTTTATTATTAATCTGGGGTCACCACAGCGGCATGAACCGCCAACTTATCCAGCATTTGTTTTATGCAGCTGCAACCCGTCTCTGGGAAACATCCATACATTCTCATTTACACACATACACTACGGACAATTTAGCTCACCCAATTCACCTATACCACATGTCTTTGGACTTGTTACTTACTACTCACTTTGAACGTGCTACTCACTACACCACCGTGGCGCCTTCCCCATTTATTATTGTTATATATTCTTTAATCCATGAAGTAAAAAGCTTAAATAGAGAATTGATTCCTGGCTCATCCTTGATGTGTCGCACTCATTACATCTGTCTCACCTAAATGTTACAGCATCCCACTTAAACATCTTAAACTCGTAAAACCATCTGATGAATACTCCAGAATTTGAGCTGAAGCAGTAGGGCATCCAGGGATTTCTCGCATACACTTTAATGATTACCGAAGTTGGAACGTACTGTTTTCTTCACATACTGTTTTCTCCTATTATGTTGTAGGTGAGTAGACACATATCTAGGCAAATTAAGGATACATATGGCCGAACCTTGCGAGGATTAAGGTAATCTTTTTTTTTTTTTTTTTTTTCTTTTTATGTTGTGGATTCAAACATACTCAATCGCTCGCCTACTGCTTTTTGTCTACCTAATAATAGGGAAGTATGCGGTTTCAAATGCAGCCACTGTCTATAAAGTGGAGGAGCTTCTAACGAAAGGGGGCTGCTAATGAGGAGGAGGAGCTGATAAAAAAATGGGAGGGCTTCTGATAAAGTGGAGGGGCTATAAATAATAATGATGAGGAGCTGTCTCTGAATGGGTGGAGTTTCTGGTGAAGGAGAGGGGCTGATGGTGAAAAGTAGGAGTTGATAATAAATGGGAGGAGATTCTGGTGAAGAATGAGATGCTGTTTGTAAAAGGGAGGACTTTCTGATGAGGGGGAGGGGCTTATAATGAAGAGGAGGAGTTGATAATAACCAGGAGGAGCTTCTGGTGAAGAAGAGGGACTGATAATAATGAGATGCTGTCTTTAAAGGGGACGAGCTTCTGATGAAAGGGAGGGACTGCTGATGAAGAGAGGGCAAGGCAAGTTTATTTACATAGCACATTTCATACACAGTGGCAATTCAAAGTGCTTTACATAAACAAGAATAGAAGAAACATTCATTCATTCATTCATTTTCTTTTCAGCTTAGTCCCTTTATTAATCAGGGGCCGCCACAGCGGAATGAACCGCTAACTTATCCAGCACATACTCCAAACAGAAATGCCAACTGACCCAGCCGGGGCTCGAACCAGCAACCTTCTTGCTGTGAGGCGAACGTGCTACTCACTACGCCACCGTGGCGCCTAGAAGAAACATAAAAGAACTAATAATAAAAATAATTTTTAAAATGTAAAAAGGAGCAGATGATTTATGAGAGGAGCTACTAGTAAAGTAATAAAAATATTGATGAGCTGTATTTAAATGGGAGGAGTTACTGGTGAGGGGGTGGGGCTGGTGATGAAGAGGAGGAGCTATTGGCAGATTGCTATATTTGAATTGTGCAAGCAAGATTTACTTATGGAAACTACCGCCTCCTGGTGGTAAATGTTTCATACTTATGACAGATGCTATTTGGTAGTTTGGTGATTTATTTAGCTAATTTGATAACAGTTAAACATCCGGATAGTAAAAAATTCCAATTTGAAGTACATACACTAAACTCTGCACTACACGGCTGAGTGCATAAGTCAAGTGTATAAGTGCATAGTGTGTCATTTGGGACACAACCTATAAATTCCCGAATGGTGAGTAGAGACATGTGCAGACATGAATGATTCTTCAGTGCCTCTGATCTGTTTGGTAAACAGGTTTAACTTGTGCTGAAGGGTGGAGAGAAGAATTCAGAGGCGTTTCACAGGTCAGCAGTGTTGTTTAATATGTCGGTGAAATCATGACGAAGGATTTGTTTTTCAAATGAACTCAAATTGAACTAGTAAAAAAAGATTCATGGACTCGATCACACACCAACATCATTTAAAAACAAATGAAACTACCATCAATAATGTACTATATAAGCGATTCTCGTAACGATCAACAATAATTTACTATATAAGTGATTCTCACAACGATTATATTAAGTGGCCCTGACTGCTTACATCAAGGAATATATTCAATATTTAAAGTCTTGACTTAAAACCCTTATATAGGTAATGGTATTTTAAGGCTGGGTTAAGCTGTATGGGATGGCTTAACAACAGTGAAATTAGAAATGTCACTACAAACATTAATTACATCTAATTACATGCATGCATTAAAAAAAATAATTGTGAAAATGTATGTACACAATAAGTGCATGTATCAAATGATGCATTTAAATATAATTACACTGTAGTTAGGATAAAGTGGCACCAAAAAAGAGAAAAATAAACAAAAATATAGTGTCACAGTGTCTAAACAGCTTTGTTGTATTAAACTGCTGTAGATAGATGTGAACTTTTAATTAAGAACAAAAGCCACAGATCAAACAACATGTGATTACTAAAATTTCACGCATAAATTATTAGTTTTGAGCATGAAATGAAATTTAACGGATGTGTTTATTTATTTCAAATGAACTTGAATTAGTTTAAGCCCTGAAATATATGCTAATGAAGCAATATTTCCAATAAATACGCCTTTTTTTTTCCTTATAAAGTAACAAAATATGTGTCAGGATGTCTTTAAGCGAGCCACACCACAGCATTACTCATGTTATTGTCATGAGCGGATCTCAATAGAGGGAGTTTCAGTGTCACAACAGCTTAAGCTCAGAAAACTCCACCATAGTTGTCTGGATTTACACTGAAAACTGCAGACGTCCAGTAAAACTAGCACAGAGAGATGGATTCAACACTCACAGGTACGTCTCTGAATTAATCTGCCATAATCATAACCAACCATAACACATTCTGTACGTTCAGAAGCAAAACGCACACAAACGAAACCAGTTTAACCAGATTGATGATCCTAAAATAACACTCGTCTGCTTTAAACTCGTGTTATGATCTGTGATTTAGACTAATTCTACTCTATATTTAGACTTTCAAATAAAAAAACTATAATTATATCAAAGGTTTGTCTATATTTTAGCTAATAGATTAATAAATAAAATTGTAACCCCTTATTTTTGACATATAGACAGAATGAATGTCTCTGTGCTATCAGGCTATCAAGCGTGTGATCTGTTATTGTAGTTATTTTGGAGAAGATATCATCTTTTTATATATATATTTATCATTTCATGTAATTTTAGGCTGAAGTTATTGAGATTAAGTGTAACCTTAGATATTTGTGAGTGCTTTTTACATACATCTTATATTAAAAATTATGATTTAGCCTGTGTTATTACAACAGTACATATACATATAGTTTTTTTGGAGAAGCTATGATCTTATTTGAATATTTTGTCATTTCAGGCTGACCGAGATTAAGTCTAAAGGTTGATTACATTTTATTTGTGCTTTTATATAAATCTGATATATATTTATAAGTATATTGTTGGGTTTGCTCTGGTGTAAAAAGGCAATAGCGTAGCATCAGAATGTACATAGAGTTGGAGTTTAACAATAAAGTAAAATAGTAAACATTTTCTTTGTTTATTTTTTGATTCAGTAATTAATGTGTAATATCTGGTGTGTTTGGTATTTAAGACACCGTCTGTTTAAAAAGCATATGAACTACCTCGGTTTTTATTATATATTTTATTATATTTTATTTTCTCTAAGGTAATTACAGTATAATGTCATCTAAAATGTCTCTACATAAAAACAAATGTTAATATAAAAGTATTTATCTACTGTCTGTGCTATATTTGACCCTCGTCATCATAACACCATGTGTTTGAGTGGGCGTGGCCGATTGTAGACTCTCTCTGGTGTGATTGACATTTTTCATGTTAAAACATTAGGGGCCGATCACACCGAACACGCTATTTGCGTTGTTTTGAATGATTTACTAACGGGCGTGAACGTTTTGCGCACTACTTATGCACCCTGTGCGCCTCGATTTTAACCGCCTGCTGCGCCTCTCATTTTTGATGTTGCGCAATGTGTGCTCGTAGTTGAAAAAAGTCAACTCTGAGCGGAAAAAGCACGTTACTACAGTTGCGTCTTTTTCATTCTCCAATCAAATGAAAGCAGAGGCGGGCTCAGCGTGAGAGAATGCCCACCACAGCTTATCAATATTGAACTAGTCAGAGTGTATGCATGAGCATACCTGCCAACACTCCCGTCTTTCCTGGGAGTAACGGCACCCTAATGTCAACAATGGTATAGGATCCGATCGCAGCGCCCGAAAACACGCTTCACAGTAGTTAGTAACATCACAGTACCCGGTTCTCAATAGTGTTATTCAGACACCTCACCCCCGAACTCAACCCCTAGATCTCCCAGCATATTACTCTACTCTTAACCAGAAGTAAAAACAGTGACACACATTCAGTATTAGTGCACACAGCGGCAAAAGCTGAACCATTATGAAACTTGAACGCCGCGCGTGTGTAGGAGAGCTGATGTAGCCATAGCAACGACAAACAGCAGAGGAACACGAGCTCACAAACGCATTTTAATCCGTAAACAAAGCGGCACGCGTTGCGTTTACAACATGGCTTTAGCTTCAAAACTTCCCCCTAAGAACTGGGCCAGCACTTCAACACCTGCACACGTCATCATATGTCATCGCCATCTCTTGCTTCATATGAGATCAGACGATCACGACTGCTGGAGTTACTCCAGTTGTGTTATTGTTTGGTGTTTATCTTCAGGAAATCACTGAAGGCGTATATTATGTTATCATAACCATCTAATGTGGCGATAAGATCGAAACTGTACTGTGTGTTTACACAGTGGCCATATTTATCTGTGTAAACACACGAAAACAACATTAACATTATAGCAGACACTGTAAAAGCTCATTCACAGACACTAGACATTACTGACAGGGTATTCCAGTGTCATCGTGTGTCAGAATGTTGTGGGACTGCTGTACAGGAGTTATGATTAGCGATTGTAAATTTAAGTGTTTTTATTTTATCGTTTTTTTAAAGCATGACAATAAAACACGAGCGTGGTTATGAATGTGTTAAAACATATGTTTGGTTGTTGTAAACATACAAAATAGTGATAAAAAAAATAAAAAAACATTAATTTGTGCATCTCCTGACTTCCGTGTGCAGTTGTAAATGGTGTATTCTGGGAAATTTTGTGAGTGTGGTCTGGAAAATCTACATTTCAAGGGGTATCTAGCCCTTCCCCTTAGCCCTACGCCTTTAAGCTAAAGAGAATGGAGACACCCCTACCCCTCATTTTCCGTGTTCACATGAAGGGGTAGGGGTGTCTCAATTCGTCAGCCGTAAACTATCTCTGGGAAACATCCAGACTCATACACACTCATACACTACGGACAATTTAATTCCAGACAATGGTATTCCAGTGTCATCGAGTGTCAGAATGTTGTGGGACTGCTCTACAGGAGTTATAATTATGGATTATAGATCGCCAAATTTAGTGTTTTTTTTTTTTAAACATGACGGTAAAACACGAATGCGGTTATGAATGTATTAACACATATGTTTGTTTGTCGTAAAAATGTGTAATAATGACAAAAAAATACTAATTTGTGGATCTCCTTACTTCCGGGTTCAGCTGTGGCAGGTGTATTCTGGGAAATTTTCTTACCCTTCCGTTTGAAGTGTGGTCCTGAAAAATCTTCATTGGAAGGGGTGTATACCCCTTGCCCTTAGCCCTACGCCTTCAAGCTAAAGAGAATTGGGACACCACTAACCCTTGACGTGAACGCACAAAACGAGGGGTAGGGGTAAGGGGAAGGGCTAAGGAGTAGAATTGGGATTGGGCCTTAATCAGGGAACACAAACAAGAAGTGCATTTTCAGATTTTAATTAAAGATTACAAGATGCACAGATGAATTGTTCACCTCAAAACTAGCAATGTGAGCTAACAAAAACAACATTGTTAAGTTCAGACTTCATGTGTACTTTAAAATAAAGTGCGACCCCTAATGTTTACATGCGTTTTCCCCAGAGTCTGACGAAGCTCTTGCTTTCCTGGAGCTGCGGATTGTGCTGATCGGAAGAAGCGGAGCTGGAAAGACCACAATAGGAAACGCAATACTGGGGGACGAGGTGTTTAAAGAAAGCAGAACGAGAGAGAGCGCGATACGGAGAGGAAGAGTAGAAGACAGAAACATCTCCATCATCGACACTCCAGGATTCTTCAACCCTCACCTCAATGATGAAGATCTGCAAAAGCAGATGATGAAGAGTCTTCATCTCAGTTCTCCTGGACCTCACGTGTTTCTGCTCATCATCAACCTGGAGAACTTCACAGACGACGTGGGAAACACTGTTAAAACCATACACCAGCACTTCGGGAGATCAGCGTTTAGGTTCATCATGGTGCTGTTCATCGGAAGAGAAGCGATGTCAAAACGAGAGTGGATCGAGTTCAGGCTGAGCAGAAAGACTAGAGAGCTGCTGAGCTTCTTCGAGGAGAAATGTCACGTGATTATTCATAAAAATAAGAGGGATAGGAAGCAGATCGCCAGCTTGATGGAGAACGTGGAAGAGGTGGTGAGGAAGAACAGAAGAGAGCATTACGTTAAAGAGGTCTGCTTGAAGAACGGCGAAGAGCAGGTGAAGACACAACATGTGCAAGTCGAGCAGAGGAAAGAGGAGAACAGGTTAGATCTGCAAGTCAGAGAGGATGAAAACAACGACAGGAGCGAGCAGAAAGAGCAAACAGCAGAGGATGATGGAGAAAAAAGCTCTTCAGGAGAACGTGAAGTCAGCAGGAAATTCGAAGTTAGCTTGATCCAGGAGGAGAAGAAAGCAACGCTGGAAAACTGTTCAATAACAGGTGAATATGTAGATGTTTATGACTGAATATGATACGCTTCAGTGGAGATTTTTGAAGTTAAGATATATTGTAATATATTTAGATTATTTTATATATATATATTAAATTTTCAAGGTTACTGCATACATTTGAGAAACTCCATATTTTTGCATTATTTGCATGATAATAAAAACATTAGATTTTTTTGTCTTGTTTCTAGTCCAAATATGTAAATATTCTTAAATCAAGAAATATTTTCTAGACAAGCAAAAATATTGTCTTGTTTTATGAAATAATATGTCAAATAGTATTCGAAATTAAATGAGTTTTTCCTTAATATAAGCAAAATAATCTGCTAAAAGGGTGAGCAGAATAATGTTATGTAAAAAGGTGAAACATTATTATTTCAATACTACATTGGCAGATTATTTTGCTTGTTTTAAGAAAAAAACTCACATAATTTTAGGTTAATATTTCTAAATATTTCTAGAAAATGCTTCTTAATTTAAATTTGTTTTAGGTATTTGTACTAGAAACAAAAATCTAAGAAAGAAAAGCATTTTTTGTAGTCATTTATCATAGATTTTTAAGCCTTAAGGCCCAAGCTGTTTTTTTTTTTGCATGCATTTTTTATTTTTCTTTGCTATTTGGGCTTATTAGAACCTAATTAGAATAAAACCAAAGTATCATCTTTGTAAGCCGAAAAGAAAATGAATGAATGAATTTAAGAATGGGGCGCCACAGTGGCCTAGTGGTTAGCACGTTCGCCTCACAGCAAGAAGGTCCCTGGTTCGAGCCCCGGCTGGGTCAGTTGGCATTTCTGTGTGGAGTTTGCATGTTCTCCCCGTGGTTGCGTGGGTTTCCTCCGGGTGCTCCGCTTTCCCCCACAAGTCCAAAGACACAAGTCCCTTTATTAATCTGGGGTCGCCACAGCGGAATGAACCACCAACTTATCCAGCATTTGTTTTACGCAGCAGATGCCCTTCCAGCTGCAACTCATCACTGGGAAACATCCATACACACTCATCCACTACGGACAATTTGGCTTACCCAATTCACCTGTACCGCATATCTTTGGACTGTGAGGGAAACCGGAGCACCCGGAAAAACCCAAGCGACCGCGGGGAGAACATGCAAACTCCACACAGAAATGCCAACTGACCCAGCCGAGGCTCGAACCAGCGACCTTCTTGCTGTGAGGCGATCATGCTACCTACTACGCCACCGTGGCGCCTCGCAATTTCGTTTTTCACAACATTTTTCAGTGTTTTGACTGATAAAATCGTATATGCTTTAAATATCATAAAATCTGTCATTTATTCATCTTATTATTGTTAAAGAGACAGTTCATCCAGAAATAAAAAAGCCACAGTCAACAAAACAGCACAATTTCACCTTTTTCACTCAGATATCGTCAGTCCTGTTTTGAATCTGCCGCTATGCTGACACACAGGCATTTGTAGCTCCGCCCTCTTCTGAAAAGAGCTCAATCTCATTTGAATTTAAAGCAACAGTCACCAAAACGCCATTATTATCTTATCTGTGTGGTATTTTGAGCTGAAACTTCTTTATTTTACTTATTTTAAATCTTTTTTTACATTCCCTTTTAGGTCAGAAAACTAATGTGCATCTCACTTTGTTTGCAGGATCCGATCTGAGGATTGTTCTTCTGGGAAAAACCGGATCAGGAAAGAGTTCAACGGGAAACACTATTTTGGGGAAAAGTGATGCATTTAAAATGAATAGGATCAATAAAACTTGTGAGAAACAAGAAGCAAACACATGTGGAAGAAACATCTCAGTGATCGAATCTCCATTACTGTGCGATCCGTCAATGACCAGAGAACAGATGAAGGATGAACTTCAGAGGTGTGTTGAGTTATCTGCTCCCGGTCCTCATGTATTTCTGCTGGTCATCAGACTCGACGAAATATTCACAGAAGAAGAGAAAAACACAGTGAATTTGATTCAGAAGAACTTTGGAGAAAAAGCTGCTGATTACACCATCATTCTGTTCACTCATGATGATCATCTGAAGGGAAAACCACTGAACGAGTATATTAGAGACAATAAAGATCTGCGGGTGATTGTGGATGAGTTTGGAGGCAGATTTCACTCATTCAACAATGAAGATGTGAATAATCGAACACAGGTCACTGGACTGATGGAGAAGATTGAGAAGATGGTGGAGGAGAATGGAGGAAAACACTACAGTATTTTGAAAATGAGCTATAAAAGCGAGAAAGTTGAAGAAAACGGGTTCAACTGGTGGAAAGTAGCGTTTATTTTCTTAATCGGGGCTTTAGCTGCTGCCGCCGTGGCTCAGAGTGGACATCTGAAATAAAACAAACAAACTATATATGAACAAAATATATGGAGAAACAGCTGGGAAATACCAATGCTATCTCATGCCATTCCTAATTTTTTAAAGCTGCTGTATGTGAGTTTTTGACTCTTCTAAAGCATAAAAATACCATAATATGTGTGCAGATATTTCAGAAACATGATCAGTGAATGTTCTTGTGTATCCGAAAAATAATACTGAAGTCAGATATTCTGCTTTGAACATGTGTTTTCCGTGCTGGAACGCTGTCCTTGTTTATGTTCTTTTAACCTGCTCAATGCCAGTTTAGCCAATTATATTCCAGCAGCCCGGGTTGCCTTGGTGGAAAACAGGGTCTTTCATTCATTCAATCATTCAGAAAGGCTCTGAAAGCATGCGTCTGTGACCGAAATGCGACCTCCGGTGGACAGTAGTGTAACGGGTGTCCCATCAGCAACACACCCGTCCAAAACCCGTCACTCAGATCCAGAACACATTAAAAGAGGCCATCCATCACTGTACTCAAATTGGATTTATTTCCTCCGTCTGAGATAAAACAGAAATATAAGGTACAGGAAAGTGTAGAAATACTCAGCTCTCTCTCTCTATAACTTTCACACCGATCTCTGTGAGCTACAGCAAGCCTTTTCTTAAACTCATAAACATAACACATACAAATTGATAAACAACATACCTGAGATAAAACAGAAATATAAGATACAGAAAAATTGTAGAAATATTCAGCTCTCTCTCTAAAAGGGAAAAACACAAAAACTTTCTCATTGAGATATTGTACACAACACTAAAATGCATTAGCAATGCGGCCTTCCAGTTAGCAAAACACATATAGTCTCAATTGCTCCAAAACAAACATCAGGAAATCATACCATTGAACTAGTGCATTATTCACACAACATACACTTTTATTTCGATCCCTGAAATGATGTAAAATATTATCCTTTTTGTCTATTTATGAGAGAGAGATGAGCTGCGCTTACCTATAACTTTCACACCGATCTCTGTGAAGCTACAGCAAGCGCAGAGGGACAATATACCCAAAATTTCCTGCACTTTGACCACAAGGGGGCATTACTACACAATTTTATTTATTACAGCCTAATTTCATGTTATTCATCTGATGAATTATATTATCTTTTTAACTCTGTTACAGTAGCAGACTCTGAAATGAGCAAATTCAGTTCCACATGAGGTTATTAATTAGCAAATGATATAAATATTATCAGTGTAAACATTAGGTGAGCAGGTCACACTGTAACCGCGTGTCCAAACAACACGCTTCATGACGAGATACAGAGTGATGAGCAATTTGGCTGTTCACACCAGACGAAACACGACAGAATTGTAAACACAGCCATTCAGAAGCACAGAATAGTGCGCTCACTCATGAAATGGTAAGGTTTATAATCTATTTAATGCATATTAACCCTCTTTAACATTATTAAACGTAGATGCTGAATCACGTGTTCAGTTCTAAAGGTCATTTTTAAATTGTATTATTTTTTTAAGGTCTGAGGTGAACTATCGGCTGCTGCTTTCAGTATATGGCAATAAACGTCATGTAAAATGGCATTCAAACTCACATTGTTAGCGTTTAGCACTGAATAAAGCACATGAGGTGTACCTGAGCTGATCATTGTCAGTTTTCTGTTGTTCAGCTGTAAGAAATAGAAGTCGTTTCTAATATATCAATTTCAGGTGTTGCTTAGGACAAAAGCTCCTTTCAATATGGAGAATATACCTTCTATCAGATGTCGCTGCTTTTATTTAGAGCACAGTTTAAGCCACTCGCTCCTGTCCTCAATCTGGCAACCTGTGCTTGCATTTGTTTTGATCCAGGAGTGCAATACCTAGTTCATCTACTGGGTGCCAAACTTACATACTGTCACGACACCAGACAGCGCCCACGCTCCGGTTTGCGTGCCTCTGTTTAAAATCCAATAAAAACCGAAAGCATATAGGTAGAGCAATATTCTTTTTTGCATATGAAACCAGAGACGTCATACTTTCAGATCTAGCCCAAAACACTCCCCTGTTGCAATGTTTTCATTCTTTAATGAGTTTACACAAATAGCCTAAAATGTTTACAACAAAAAAAAAACACTTTAATATATCGCACGCCTTTGCAAATGTGTTTTATATAGGTTGTTATTGGTTGCTATGTGTGTGACGTAATTACGTCATGTGCACTGTGAACCTATCAGGTTGGTCTCCCGTGGTGATGTCACTCAGCGCGCTGTTTGATATACGTAATATGCACGCGCTTTTCTATCTATGTGTGTGCGCTCTTCTCGTCGCCGTTTCTCTTCATCCGTGTCAGAACATCATAATTTCTTTTACACACATCCACATTTACACATACAGGCACAATATCACACACACTGGCATGGTGTCGTGACTGCACAACAAACAAAAAATAGTCCGATGTTTTGGAGTTATTACTCGCGTCAAACGACAAGGAATTCTCCGACTCATCATCTGCTCCAGATTCTATTACCAGTAAAGACGAAGCTGACTTTTGTGAAGGATTAGATCCACTCCAAGACATGCTAGTATATTCTTTATAAATGCTTTGCTTTTGAGTATTATATGCTCATAAACAATGCCTTGCTTTGAGAATGAATATAAACATAACCAACAGAATAATCCTGATAGTATGACGCGCTATTTACTCTTATCGTTTCACTTTTATGCCTAAAACATCAAACTTTTATACCTTTATACTTACATTTTTTGCTGTATTGCTGAAGCGTGCTTTTCATTTTACATACATTGATTGTAACTGCCCTTTGGCATCCATGAACGAGACAGAGAGTTTCTGACGGGTGCTCCTTTCTTTATTTTTGCTCAAGACAAGAGCCATTAAACTTTCGTTGCGTAGCACCGTGAAACTACACAAAGAAACAACAAAAATCAATAAATACAACTCGTATACAGAAAAATAAGACAAATAAAGATACAATGTACAGAGAGATATATGAAAACTAAACGATGAAGTATACGAAGGCAGTTTGAAACCCCTAATAAAAGGCAGAGCTCACGATTAACATATACATACAAACGAACACATATAGCTTAAATAATCAAGTTCACATACCTCGCTCCGCTTTACCAAAGTGTTATAAGATATAAATTGAGCAGGATTAAGCCTCCTTTCTTCATAAATCGCTACTCATCTCCATTAACTGCACAGAAACAGCCATCAATCCTCTTTTCTCTCTGCCAGTCTGACTAACCTTTTTGTTACCCGGACCACGGAAAACACGTGACGAACGAATTTAAAGTGGTATAACCATTTAGTGGTCACTTACATTGATGTCGTTTTGAACACTGAAGCCCTCAGAACCCCTCATCTGTGGTAATTTGTAGAGAGATTTTTTTGTTTATCAATCAAAATGTTCTGTCTACACTGTTCATAAAAATAAGTGTATCTCACAAACGAATTGATGTAATTAGTCCAAATCAGATGTATATAGTTTCAAAGTGTTTTATGCATGTTTTTTACAATGACAAGTTTGACGTTGACATTTGTGTTATTTCTGTATATAGTAAAAACTAAAATAAAAACGAAGCGATTTTCAATTTTTTTATGCTTATTGCACTTTTAAGCTATTTAACTAGATAATATGGATTTATGACATACATAAACTTAAAGTTGGGGATGTAGGGATTTTATTGATATATGGCATTTGTAAATACTCAAAAGAATGACAGCACAGCATGTAAAAATACTAAGATATACCCTAGCGGAATTGTTCTATGGCAGGTCTTAAAGTTAATATGGAGAATATTCCCTCTATCAGGTGCCGTTGCTTTAATTTAGAGCACAGTTTAAAGCACTTTCTCCTGTCCTCAATCTGGCAACCTGCACTTGCGTTTGTTTTGATCCAGGAGTGCAATACCTAGTTCAACCACTGGGTGCCAAACTTACATACTGTCACGACACCAGAAAGAGAGGATCCAAATGCAAGTATTTAATAAAGTATTAAGTATCAAAGAATACGACTGGAATAACTGGAGAAGAACGTACATATGAACAATAGGCGACCTGGTGGCGCAGTGGGTTGCACGATCGCCTCACAGCAAGAAGGTTGCTGGTTTGAGCCCCTGTTGGGTCAGTTGGCATTTCTTTGTGGAGTTTGCATGTTCTTCCCGTGTTTCTCTGGGTGCTCTCGTTTCCCCCACAACGCCAAACACATGCGCTATAGGTAAATTGGGTAAGCTAAATTGTGTGTGTGTGTGTGTGTGTGTGTGTGTTTGGGTGTTTCCCAGTGATGGGTTGCTGCTGGAAGGGCATCCGCTGTGTAAAACATATGCTGGATAAGTTGGCAGTTCATTCCGCTGTGGTAACCCCTGAGTAATGAAGGGACTAAGCCGACAAGAATATGAATAAATAGTTGCTGCATTTATTTCAGACATGATTTTCAACAATGCTTTCACAATCAAAGTTTCTTAAGTCAGTCGATATCAAGCTGATATGTTATGCACAGGTCTTGACCGGTTTCTCTCACAGGCGCTGACGAGAAAGAAGTCAATATTTGCAGCAATGTCGACATCGACCTCTAGTGGATTTACGAGAAATGACACGTATGAATAAAACATGTCTTAGTAACCCTTTCAAAAATCCACACTACATCCTCTAGGGATTTCTGAAAACAAAAACAAAAACATATTTCTCGGTTCTCAAAAATCATCATGGTCACAGGCACGTATTTCCAGTCTCTGGGTTGGGATATATTGTAACTAAAGCAACACAAGCAAATGGGTCTGTAATGTCAGGGATCACACATCTGATTTGACAGTGCATTCATTCATTCATTCATTTTCTTTTCAGCTTAGTCCCTTTATAGTCCCACTTATCCAGCATTTGTTTCATGCAGCGGAAGCCCTTCTAGCTGCAACCCATCTCTGGGAAACATCCATCCAACGTCTGATTGATGTCATAGTTGTAACGTCCACACAATGTCAAGGTGTAACATGATTAGACGTTGAT
>CAIGQQ010024943.1:9113-22699 GCA_903798035.1 Danio albolineatus
ATTATTATTATTATTATTATTATTATTATTATTATTATTATTATTATGCTATTATTTATTTATTATCATTTTATTTTGCGTGTATGTACTCTGTTTATTTATTTATTTTGCTTTTCTGTAGCTTTGCATTGTTAAGATGGGCATTGTCTGTTGGTTTGTTTCAATGTGTTTTGTGATTAATAGTTAAAATGTTAATAAAAAGATGTAAAAGAAAAAAAAACAGCTGATAAATCAGACTCAAATTGTCACCGCAATCAATCAGCAGGAACTAACTACACAAGTAGTAATCAATCAATTAACATGAATCCATATCAAGTCAACACAAAAAAAACCATTTATCAAAGAAACAACAAAAAACAAACAAACAAACAAAAAAATCTTTTAACGTAGTTCTGTTTTTTTTTAATACTATAGTTACATTTTGTCCATACCCCTTGCATGCACTGTAAAAAATATCAGTTTTCAGTATTTTTTAATTATTGATAAGCTTTTTTATTATTTTTATTTCCCCAGTTTATTTATGCTTTTGACCTTGATCTTTCTTCCAACAACTTTTAACCTTGAAAAGTTAATATTCATTAATAGTTTAAAGCGATATATTGTCTGGGTTGGTACAAAAACTTGGTAATAAACTGCCAGTACATTTTCTGTTATTTTACAGACTTATTTTTTCATATACTATTTCTCATACATAATATTTCAAACTAAAATGTCATGAAAGGTCACTTTGTTATACTGTAGAGTTGAATTTTCAACATCAAAAGTTGACAGAGCAGTAAACGTACATGTAAATAGGTGTGGATCACAAAATAGGGAACTGTTCATGAACAGATATTTTTTTACAGCATGTAGTGGTTGAGTTCTCCTTATCAGCTTATAGTAATGCAAGTCATTTTTGACTTATGGGTGACATTTTTATTTTATTTTGAGCCCCATGAAGAAAACTAAATTATAAATAAATAATAAATAAATTAGGCGACACGGTGGCGCAGTAGGTAGTGCTGTCGCCTCACAGCAAGAAGGTTGCTGGTTAGCCTCGGCTGGGTCAGTTGGCATTTCTGTGTGGAGTTTGCATGTTCTCCCTGTGTTCGTGTGGGTTTGCTCTGGTTCCCCCACAGTCCAAAGAAATGTTGTCCGTAGTGTATGTGTGTGAATGAGAATGCATGGATGTTTCCCAGAGATGGGTTGCGGCTGGATCTGTTACATAAAACAAATGCTGGATAAGTTGGCGGTTCATTTTGCTGTGGTGACCCTGGATTAATAAAGGGACTAAGCCGAAAAGAAAATGAATAAATGAATAAATTATAAATCTTTCCCTTGTCTAATCTAAATGTTTTTAACGATTTAAGTGAAAATCACACTTTCTGTAACTCTAATACTACATTTATGGGAATGCAAAGCACGAATACTTCTTTGTCTGAAACATTTGGTGTCTCTTTCCCTCAGTGCTGGTGTAGGCCGGACCGGCTGCTTCATTGTGATTGATGCCATGCTGGAGCGAGTGAAGCAGGAGAAGACGTTAGATATTTATGGTCACGTGACTCTAATGCGCTCTCAGCGAAACTATATGGTGCAGACAGAGGAGCAGTACGTCTTTATTTATGAGGCACTGCTGGAGGCCGTTTCATGCGGCAACACTGAAGTTCCGGCCCGGAACCTGTACGCCTACATCCAGAGACTGTCACAGACGGAGCCGCCGGAGCACATCAGCGGAATGGAGCAGGAGTTTAAAGTGAGTTTACTCCAGCAATGGAAGTAACATTATGACATAATGAACCTTATCATACAGCCGGCACAATAAGATGCAAGACGTGTGTGGTGCGATTTGTTGCTATTTTCAGACAAGTGCAATCTTAATTTTTATGTTTGGCACAACGTTTTTTAAATAGCAAATCCATTTGCACGACTTTTTTTCAGGTCTGTTGGTGTGTTGATATTTTGAGGAGCTAAAATGAACCACACCCTTGACCAGCTAAAAGATAATCTAGGACAGTGGTTCTCAAACTTTTTTCACCAAGTACCACCTCAGAAAAAAATTGTCTCGCCAAGTACCACCATAATGACCAGTATTGAAATACAGTAGCGTAGAAGGCCTAATTAAGCAGCGACAGCACTGCACAGTTAAAAAAAGACAAATCAATTCCTTTTATTAAGAATATGTATTATTGTCAGCCACTTTACACATTATAAATAGTTTGAACATTAACTGTGCTTGCAGAGTAAAAAAATAACTTTACCATTTTAATTAAAATGTGCTTTTAAAATTGATTTAAAAATGGCACTGTTCTTAAATAATAAAAAGAAAACTGCTGTACTTGTAAAGTATTAATGTATAGTAGCCTATTCATCAAAACCTGCAAATGTTGCTTGGACCTGATGAATATAGGTTATATGTCATATACGTATATACATACATTTTTTATACCTTTTGAGACATATATTGCATGTACATATGACATATATTTGATATCTAAACGTTAACTTGTGTTTTGATAGGCCTGTGTGTGTCAGAAAAGCCACTGATTAATGTATAAATTCCATAGTCTGTTGATATTCTTGATTCTGATTGGCTGGAGGGTGTGCAACACTCAGGTAGTTCCAGTCAGTTTTGATCACAGTTCGAAATGAAACGTTTATAGTTACTATAGCAACTCGCATGTGAAACCGATGAGAACCGTTACTGGTGGATGGGAGATCCGCAAAATTAGAAAAATACTCATCTGACTGAGAATGTCTTAAATGTCCACCCATGATCGGACTGATGAAATCGTATAATAATATCAGCATGTATAAACAGCACTGACACATGCTCTCTATCTCTCTGTCTGCCTGCGCGTCCTGCATTAACGCACGGCAAGCCATTAATTATCCCTTACATGCACATGTACAGTGCTTGACCAATTCATACGTGCAGTATTCCCGAGTTAGTAACTGAAATCCCAACACAACAGGACTGGTCTGCTGAAGGGCTTCTCTAGCGCGTGTGTCTGCTCCGTAAAACCCTCCGCCAGCGCTCGCGCCTCTTTTTCTTCCTCCGCGCTAAGCAGACTGATTTTTTTTTACGTTTGATGACGCGATGCACTAAAGTAAACATTCTAAGCACTCCGGTGTACTCGTACGCTTCAGGGAACAGCCAATGCTCTCTGATCACGGTGTTATCGGACGCGTCAAAGGGTTTAAAAAGTGTGTTCATTTTATTCTTTTATTACTCAGAGATTCTTCCGCGTACCACTGGAAGAAGTCCCGCGTACCACTAGTGGTACGCGTACCACAGTTTGAGAACCACTGATCTAGGGCATAGCGCATTAGTTATGCTTAATACACACAGGATATACAGCAATACACAAATCTCTTTACATATGAAAAAGTAAAGGATTAAAAGGTAACACTTTATTTCGATGGTCCATTTGAGTATTAGTAGACTGTCTACTTAATATCTGTTGATACTGACATTCAACAGACATTTAACTGACTATAAGAAACTTTGCACATACATGTCAGCTTACACTAACCCTACCCCTAACCCCAACCCTAACCCCAACCTAACAGTCTACTTATAATCTATGCAATGTAACTTACATTCAACAAACGGACCATCAAAACAAAGTGTGAGCGATTAAAATGTTACAGAAATTATTATTTTCTACATCAATGTAAAAACCACTATGTCTTCTTTATATGGGGGGTGGATTATTCATGACAATTTACACTTGTATAAGGTTACTATTATTATCAGTATTATTTATTATATGCATATTTATATTTTTTTTAATAAAAAAGAAAGTTGGGCGCCACGGTGGCGCGTGAGTAGCACGTTCGCCTCACAGCAAGAAGGTCGCTGGTTCGATCCCCGGTTGGGGCAGGTCCCGGTTGGGCCAGTTGGCATTTCTGTGTGGAGTTTGCATGTTCTCCCCGTGGTTGCGTGGGTTTCCTCCGGGTGCTCCGGTTTCCCCCACAGTCCAAAGACATGCGGTACAGGTGAATTGGGTAAGCTAAATTGTCCATAGTGTATGTGTGTGAATGAGAATGTATGGATGTGTTTCCCAGAGATGGGTTGTGGCTGGAAGGGCATCCGCTGCGTAAAACAAAATGCCGGATAGGTTGGCGGTTCATTCCGCTGTGGCGACCCCGGATTAATAAAGGGACTAAGCCGAAAAGAAAATGAATGAATGAATGAATGAAAAAAGAAAGTTTAGATTTGTCCAGCTGTGGGGTTTTGGAGACGTAAACATCACCATATGGGGCATAAGAACAGGAAGTGTGTTTGAATACAACTCAGTCTTTTGACCACTCTTTGTTATTATTGTTCATTTATGTGTTTGCTGGAAATCAGAACTGAATATAGAAATAGTTTTGAAACAAATCTTTGCACTTAAACAAAATCAAGTATATTTAGTCCTCAGTGGAGTGCGTTTTCATCAATTCCTTATCCACGAAAGTAAAGGAGTAAAGTAAAGAGTAAAAGTGAAGTAAAGAGAAAGTAAAGAGGCCGGATGGAGGAGGCTCATTCTTTATCCTCCCACTGCAGATGGTCTGTTTATCTGTTTTCTTGCTAGTGAAGCATTCAGTTTTTCCACTTACGAAGTCCGCTATGTAAATAGCAAATGCGCCATGGCGCGACACGTCTGACTCTTAAAGGGAATGTGAAATGAGACTCTGACTGGTTTAATGCATGTTATGCTAAAAACACTCCCATAACTCATTAAGAGAATAAGCACAACCCTGTTAGACCATGCGCTTTATATTTTGCACCTTGATCATTAAAATATAGCGCAATAAGTTTTTTTTTTTTTCATTAATTTCAATATTTATTGGACGAGTTTGATTTTTTTTCTTTCAGTTTTAGTTTTTGTCCTTTAACTAAAATAAGTGAAAATATTAAACTAAAATAATATCCTAATTTTAGTTTAGTTACATTTTTAAGGCTGATTTACACTTCTACGTCAATCACTCGCATATGGTGCGGTGCAGCATGTGTGCGGTCGCATACCCCTCGCGTGGCCATCGGCAAAAACGCACCTCTCAAATGTAAGCGTAGTGCAAGCTCTGAACTATCGGCTTGGTATCACTGACGAGTGTGGGCGGGGGTGAGACTTGCGCGGACCCACTGGAGCAAGTGTTTACAAGTGTCGAGTACCTAGAAGGAGCTCCTGCCAATGGGCTAAGCAAAATTATTTTATGTCGAAGCAAAAAAAACAGATTAATTAGACAATATTTTTGCTTGTCTAGAAAATGCTTCTTGATTTAAGAAGTTTTAGATATTTGGAGTAGAAACAAGACAAAAAATCCAAGTAAGAAAAGCATTTTTTGCAGTGTAATATATCTGTCCATTAAATGATACAAATGTTTGTGTGTGTCTCCATTTCAGCGGTTAGCTAATGCCAAAGCGCATAACTCCAGATTCGTCAGTGCCAGCCTTCCATGCAATAAGTTCAAGAACCGGTTGGTGAACATCATGCCATATGAGAGCACACGTGTGTGTCTGCAGCCAATCAGAGGAGTGGAGGGATCGGACTATGTCAATGGCAGTTTTATAGACGGCTACAGGTACAACGTGATCTCACTTTTTCTCATTTCTTTGTACAAATAAAACAAATGTTCTCAATTCTTGACCTTTAATTTCTTCCTCGCCTCTCTTCAGGCAACAGAGGGCATATATTGCAACTCAGGGGCCGCTGGCAGAGACGGTTGAAGATTACTGGAGGATGCTTTGGGAACACAATTCTACTATAGTAGTTATGCTTACTAAACTCAGAGAAATGGGAAGGGTTAGTAGACACACGCGCACACACACACACACACATAATATTCAGACAATACACAACAATAATATTCAGATGTGTCAATTTATTGTCAAATTAAGTGTAATTTTAATATTATGTTTTATAATTTTTATATTACTATTATATATACTATAACAAAATATTTTATATTTACTTTTTATTTAATTATTTAATAGATTTTTTTTTATTAATTGTAGTTTAATTTATAGTAAATTTGATTTTGTAGTTTTTGCTTTATTACCCATTGATTATTATTCATTCATTCATTCATTCATTTTCTTGTCGGCTTAGTCCCTTTATTAATTCGGGGTCGCCTCAGCGGAATCAACTGCCAACTTATCCAGCATATTTTTACGCAGCGGATGCCCTTCCAGCCGCAACCCATCTCTGGGAAACATTCACACACACACATTCACACTCATACACTATACGGACAATTTAGCCTACCCTATACCACATGTCTTTGGACTTGTGGGGGACACCGGAGCACCCGGAGGAAACCCACGCAACCACGGGGAGAACATGCAAACTCCACACAGAAATGCCAACTGTCCCAGCCGGGGCTCGAACCAGCGACCTTCTTGCTGTGAGGCCAACGTGCTAACCACTACGCCACCGTGGCGCCTTGATTATTATTATTTATTATTATTTTTTATTATTATTATTATTATTATTATTATTATTATTTATTTATTTATTTATTTATTTATTTATTTATTTATTTATTTATTTATTTATTTTAGCTTTAGCTTTAGCTTTTTATTCAGTTCTAGTTAGTGATTTTGTCTTGGAGGTTACCTGAAATATATTTCAATTGTAATCTATTATTCAGAATCAAACAAAAAGTGCTTCGGGGGTAATTGATGTGTCTGTTCTCTTTAGATAAAGGATTCCTAAAAATACACAAATCATAAATCCAAGGCACTCAAAAAATAGGTGAAAAAATTAGCTGTAAAATATGTTCAAATGAGTGTTCAAATGAACTCCAGGCACACCTGAATATTGTCACCCTAATATTGTTTTTTAAAAACAATAGTGAGGTCAATAAAGGATTTTTAATATTTTCACCTACTTTTTGAGTGCCTTGGATTTTTTTGTAGTCTATTATATTTAGATTTTAAGCCCACTTTTTATAACCAAAACGTTTTTTTTTTATTCAATTATGTTTTGTTTACTGTTAGTAATTCTGATAATTCTGAATGTGTGTCTTGTGTCTGGTGCAGGAGAAATGTCATCAGTACTGGCCGTCTGACCGATCAGCCCGATATCAGTACTTTGTGGTGGATCCCATGGCGGAATACAACATGCCTCAGTATATACTCCGAGAGTTTAAAGTCACAGACGCCAGGGTATGTGAAGGGCTCATTTACAAGCTTCCCATTCTTATATTTCCTTTTTAAACAGTCATATAAGAATAGAGTCAGTATACACGTTCTGGTTGTCAAATTCATGTATTTGATGGTTTTTGTAACCCACGTTAACACACTCTCTAATCTGTGGGTGCATTCTTGGTTTTGAAGATTCAGAAATTCCTTCTTACAATTATATATAAAGATGCATAGAGAAAATCTGACTCTTTGAGTCATTTTTGTAATGATTCAGACAAAATAATTGGTCTGCATGATTCATTAGCTTAGGGATTTCCACTTTCTACAGATCAGACGCTCTAAGGATAAAATAAATTCTAGGTTTTCTCGATTACATGTTATGAAATTTTAATTTGCAACATGAACTAACATGACATCATTATCTAACCCTTAAAACTCATTAGCTGGCAGATTAGAAATTATTTATTAGTTATGAAAATGTATTACAGTTTTATATAACTTCTCCACACAGACCCCTGGTTAAAAATGCCGCTGTAAGTCTGTCTCTCATTGGTTTCTTTCTCTCTCTCTGTCTCTCTCTCTCTCTCTCTCTCTTTAAGGATGGACAATCCAGAACAGTCCGGCAGTTTCAGTTCACGGATTGGCCTGAGCAGGGTGTGCCAAAATCTGGTGAAGGCTTTATTGATTTCATTGGTCAAGTGCACAAAACAAAAGAACAGTTCGGTCAGGATGGGCCAATCACAGTACACTGTAGGTGAGGAAAATCTGAAATTAAAGTGTAACATATTACAGTACTACCAATGAACAATTATTCTATATTTATTAATTATAGTTAATGTAAATTTCTACTTCTTTAGAAACAGTCGTTTAGAAACAGTCTAAACCAGTGGTTCTCAAACTTTTTTCACCAAGTACCACCTCAGAAAAAAATTGCCTCTCCAAGTACCACCATAATGACAGGTATTAAAATACAGCAGCATAGTAGGCCTAATTCAGCAGCGACAGCACTGCACAGTTAAAAAAAAGACAAATCAATTCCTTTTATTCAGAATATGTATTATTGTCAGCCACTTTACACATTATAAATAGTTTGAACATTAACTGTGCTTGCAGAGTAAAAAAATAACTTTACCATTTTAATTAAAATGTGCTTTTAAAAGTGATTTAAAAATGACACTGTTCTTAAGAAGTAAAAAGAAAACTGTACTTGTAAAGTATTAATGTATAGTAGCCTATTCATCAAAACCTGCAAATGTTGCTTGGACCTGATGAATATAAGCTATATGTCATATACGTATATACATACAATTTTTATACCTTTTGAGATATATATTGCATGTACATATGACATATATTTGATTTGTATTTTGATACGGTTCGGAATAACATATTTAAATTAGAAATGAGATCTGCTTACTGCTCGTCATTTACAGCAGGCCTGTGTGTGTCAGAAAAGCCACTGATTAAAGGCATAAATTCCAGTCTGTTGATATTCTTGATTCTGATTGGCTGGAGGGTGTGCAATGCACAGGTAGTTCCAGTCAGTTTTAATCACAGTTCAAAATGAATGCGCTTCTCCCAAACATTTATAGTTACTATAGCAACTCGCATGTGAAACCGACGAGAACTGTTACTGGCGGACGGGAGATCCGCAAAATTTAAAAAAAATACTCATCTGACTGAGAATGTCTTATTTGTCCACCCATGATCGGACTGATGAAATCGTATAATAATATCAGCATGTATAAACAGCACTGACACATGCTCTCTATCTCTCTGTCTGCCTGCGCGTTGTGCATTAACACACGGCAAGCCGTTGATTATCCCTTACATAAACATATACAGTGCTTGACCAATTCATATGTGCAGTATTCCCGAGTTAGTAACTGAAATCCCAACACAACAGGACTGGTCTGCTGAAGGGCTTCTCTAGCGCGTGTATCTCCTCCGCACAACCCTCCGCCAGCGCGCGCGCCTCTTTTTCTTCCTCCGCGCCAAGCAGACTGATTTTTTTTAACGTTTGATGACGCGATGCACTAAAGTAAACATTCTAAGCACTCCGGTGTACTCGTACGCTTCAGGGAACAGCCAATGCTCTCTGATCACGGTGTTATCGGACGCGTCAAAGGGTTTAAAAAGTGTGTTCATTTTATTCTTTTATTATTGAGAGATTCTTCCGCGTACCACTGGAAGAAGTCCCGCGTACCACTAGTGGTACGCGTACCACAGTTTGAGAACCACTGGTCTAAACGACACCGGCGGTAGTTCTAATGTTAAGGTAAAGTCAGGGCCGGATTAACCAATGGGCATTATAGGCACAGGCCCAGGGGCCCGTGCGCACCTGGGGCCCTTGCAAGGGGGGAAAAAATGCCGATTTTGGAGTGTCTATTTTGGCTAAGTGCAAATAGCACACCTCGTTGGAATAAGCTAGTTGAGAGATTCCCGCCCATCACTGTTTGATTGACAGAGACAACATAACTAAAGAGCGCAACTGACAGCTGTGTGAGTAGTGTAGGTCGTAAAGTGCATGGCAATATGTTTTGACGTGATCGATCATGAACCTGGTTCGAATCCAGCGTCTGACGAACACATTCTTCTTTTTTTCCCCACTACAAATCAGATTTTGCCTACTCTTCATCACGAGGAAGACAAGTAGGGATCATTAATGCGTGTGTGTATTATGGAAGACTCAGATTCATAGAACTGGATTGGAGAGGTGTTATATCCAAATCATATGCATTATAAGTTTTTAGAAGTTATACATTAAAAATACCCTTAAATATATATATTTTAGCATTGCTTCAGTGAACTTGAACAAGTACATTAAAATAAAATTAATTTTCACTAGTTTTATTAGTATTCTTTTCTTTCAAAGTATGCTTTAAATGCTTTAAAAGTAAGTTAAATCTTTGTAGACTGCAAATATACGTACTGAATATCATTTATTTAAAAAATGTGGGCAATACATTATAGATTGATTTTATTTTTAAAAATGTATCTTATTTTTAAATTCAACTATAGGGGTGCGGCCAGGTAGGGGGCCCTACAAGACATTGTGCCCAGGGGCCTCTAAATTCTTAATCCAGGCCTGGGTGAATTCCAAAATATTCACGTTTTTTTTTTTTTTTTTTTATCTATTTAGAGATTCTAGAGATTGTGAAGAGAGGCATGAGAGTTTCACCTCCTGTAGCCTGATTTGTAGTTCTGTCGAGTGTTTACCATAAACAACAGTGCATACCTTGAACTGTGTTAGTATGCTAGTAGACAGTGGGATTTCTATGTTCCACTGTATCACGTTTCTTTGCTAATGTTTTGAGTTTACTCCAGAAATGCTATTGTAACAACAATGCAAACTCACTCTCGTTCAGGGAAGAAAGAGGCAGGAACTTGCAAACGTTAAACAATTTTAATTATAAAAGACAAATGTATCCATATGGAGCTCCTCTTCAGGACTCAAGAGTTGTAAAACTCTCGCTCCACTCTGATTGCTCTTGGCCCCGCCCACACTTGACACCACTACCAAGCAGGCCAATCAAATTGTGCGCTTCATGTCATTGCTACTGTAATTTTTTGGGAGAGTCTACACCAAACCTACATGGACTTGATGCAGAATTATGAATTGGCTTTTATCAAGGAGCTGCGGGATTATCCCGAGTGATTCAAAGTTTGCTTCAGGATGTCAGTGGCTCAGTTTGATGCTTTGCTAGTGAATTTAGGAGCCACATAAATAAAAGAAGACCACAATCTGTCTTTATATTCCATCTCTTTGTACTCTGCACTTTGTTTGTCATCAAGTGCTTTGTGCTGCGAAACAAAGTTAATCAAATCAGACACCATTCTAAATTGTGCCATTCGCTTGAGTACAGTGGCTCTGACTTGTCATAACATTTCTTAGTACTCTTGTTATATGCAAAAAAAACACACACACACACAAATTTATGACAGATGAAAGTTTAGGAGGCAGTGTGTAAAGTTTGTATTAATTTTTAACTTGCAGAAGAGTTGTTCAAACTCTGTGTAAGGACCTTTACTGAAAGGCTGCCCTCTGAAGAAATACATAATCAAATGACTTCATGATTACACAAATAAAGTAACGACATATTGTGACATGATTCAAAATGTCATTTCAAGCCCTTAACATTTAGATGATACTGTAATGTATTTTGGGATGTCATATTTCTTTGTTTGTGTGTGTGCAGTGCTGGCGTTGGGAGGACAGGTGTATTTATCACTCTCAGTATAGTGTTGGAGAGGATGCGTTATGAGGGAGTTGTCGATATCTTCCAGACTGTCAAAATGTTGCGAACTCAAAGACCAGCCATGGTGCAGACAGAGGTAAGCCTGCCATTCTGTCTGTTATACTTCAGTGCATAATTTGATCGTTACCTTAGGCTGCTAGTGTTAACCATTTTTAAAACTATGGTGTTTAATTATTATTGTTAAATATCTTTCTTCTATCATAGCTTCACATGCAACTCTGTTTGTAATCCGATTCTTCCTAGAACGCTCTGCTTTTTTTTTTAAACATTATGTCAATGGCATGTTTTTTTTTGTGTTATTGTGGCTTTAAATCTATTCGAATGTATCTTTTTACAGATTTAAGTTTTATTTCTTATTACTGACTATTAATCTCAATCTGAATATTCTCACAATTGGTATTTTATATCTTGTAATTTCTTACAGTGTACTTCATTTTGTGTTATTGTGGCCTTTTAAGCTCATAATAGCATCAATTTTTACTCATATTTTATGACTTTTTAAGCTCAGAATAGAATTTCTGTCATTCGTGACTGATAACGGAACTCATAATTACAACTATTTCTTACAACTGACATTTTTTGCTGTTTTGACTCCAGAGCTCAAAGTCACATCTAATTTTACAATTATGACTTTTCATTTATTCATTCATTCATTCATTCATTCGTTTTCTTTCCGGCTTAGTCCCTTTATTAATCTGGGGTCGCCACATCGGGATGAACCACCAATTTATCCAGCATATGTTTTACGCAGAGGATGCCTTTCCAGCTGCAACCCAGCACTGGAAACCATCCATACACAGTCATTTATACACATACTGTACACTAGGGTAGGCTTGTGACGATGAAGAAATTTCGCCACCGGTTAATCGACATGTGACAACACCGGTAATACCGGTAATCACCGTGGGGGTGGGGGTTTCCTCTTTTCCTCTTTTTTTTCTGCTTTTAAATGGCTTATAAACGCATGCGTATTATGCTTTCACTTTCAGTCTTGCGGCAATTGGCAATTCGGCGTCAATTGTTTGAATGGAGGACAACGACACTACCAAAAAAATTACTGTTATTAAACACAGAACTTTTATTAACATAACGAAACAAAAAAACAACAACAATGCTACAGGCTGAAAAAACTGTGAAAGTTACAACCAAACTAATAACAACCATAGAACGTTACGTAGTCTATATTAGAATGTTTTTAAAACGAATAATAAAATGGAAAGATAAATAAATAAATTGCACAACGTTTAAATAAGATTAAATGAATGAACAAGAAACATCTTTTCTTTACATCTTCCACCATGCAAGCACATGCACACTTTAAATCACACAAACGCACACCTTTATTTATTCTCATTCTTTCCTGCTTTGTCAACATATTGTAGTCATACCTGTCAGCATTGGGGTGTGAAAATAAAGGATCTTATTTTTAATGTATAGAATACATTAGCAAATAGTTTAGAAAAAAAAAATATTTTATTATAAAGAAATAGAATGGCGACCCCGGATTAATAAAGGGACTAAGCCGACAAGAAAATGATCAATGAAAGAAATAGAATCAAGTTATCAAATCGTATTAATCTTTTCTTCACTGTATATCTCACACATTCTGAATAAAGAGCAGTGAATGAATCATTTATTTAGATTTTTTGTTTGATTACATTAAATAACAGGTGTCTCTGTTATAAATAACATAAGTTTACATCTATAGTTATAATGACGGCATTCGATTGCTTTCCTAACGTTTTATGCTCATTTAAGACAAAATTAGTTAACCATTAAGATCGACATCTTTAGATGTTTTATGTGTATATGTCTGTTCAAACACGCACCCAAAACCCAGTATCCACTTTCGCTTTGCTTCTAATCGAGTGTACAGAATACGTTTGCGAAACAGCGTCGGTTTATCACTATGGACGCGTCAGCTGACAGTCACGCACCGCTTTCGTTTTGACTGAGGATTGCATAGGAGGAGCGACGGCACCTGTAATGAAAAGGAAAGGGAATCCCGCCGTTTTTATGTTTATTCTAAAGTGTTACATTGCATTATAAAACGAAAGCACAGAAAAGATTCACATTTAAGAAGAAGGGGCGGTGCTGGTGGTTCAGCGGTATGGGTTGCGTATAGGGAGGATCGGCTCTTTAATGTTTATTGACACCCGTCGGAGAACGACTGTAAAATACGGGAGAATCCCGGGAAATACGTGAGGGTTGAAAGG
>CAIGQQ010024947.1:0-24917 GCA_903798035.1 Danio albolineatus
ATATATATATATATATATATATATGGCCAACTAAATCATGCTACAAGCACATGTACAGACTCATGTTTACATTGGACAGAAAACAATAGTGTATATTAATTAGTATTGTATTATAAAAAAGGGCCAGACAGAGTCTGCGGATATTTTTAGCTATTTCTGCAGAGAATTTTGTAAAAACAAATCTGTGGATTTGTGTGGAATGCTTTGAGTATCGTAACTAAAAACTTAATATATTAATTTTTTTTAAAACCTGGCTTTTTAACATTTAATGTTTACAATGCAAATCCAGTTAGAACCTCTTATGTGGTAAACAAAGCAAGTCTCTCATAACAGATCTACTAGAAGACAGAAAATGACTTCACAAACTGATTTGTAAATAAATCATATGAAGATTTTCATATTTGTCCAGGGGTGTCCAAACTCTGTCCTGTCCTGAGTTTAGCTCCAACCTGCTTCAACACACCTGCCAGAGTATCTAGTATATCTAGTAAGGCCTTGATTGGCTGGTTCAGGTGTGTTTGATTAGGGCTGGAGCTAAACTCTCCAGGACCGAGAGTGGACACTTCTGGATTAGTCAATAATATCATTCGCAAACGTTATTTACAAACTGAATTAATATAAATTCACACACATTTACACTTGTAAATAAACAGCCTCAATGATGGGCTAAAAACCTGTGGTTTTCTGTGCGCACACAGGTTCTGCGTGGACCTAATAACAAGTCTGACAGCACAATGTTGGAACAATCTGATATTGTGACATTTTATTATCATATTGCAAAAAATAAAGTTTCTTACAGTTTGTCTCTTTTCTAGTCCACATAAATTCTTAAATCAAGTATAAACATTTAGCTTTACGGTCATCAAAGTAACAGGTCGAAATTAAGTTCAACTTAAATCAAGTGAAATAATCTGCCAATGGGTCAGTAAAATAATCTTCTTTCTTAGTTGGAAATTTAGATTTCTGGACTAGAAACAAAACAAATTTTCAACTATAATTCCGACTAAACCCTGCATATCCTGCGATGCGACTACTGTGAATGCGCACACTGCGATTTCAATGCCAAGCTGATATACTGTGCAGCCCTATCAAGAAGGACAAACCCTTCTGAAAATTGCACTGTATGCTGAATCTACACACTTTTCAAACCTTGAAAACACTAGACTACATTCAAGCCTTTTGCAGGATTTCCAGCAGACTGACCTTGGCGAGTTGAGCCTTGAGATCAGCCAGTTCAGCGCTCAGAGAGCCGTTCTCGCTCAGCGCCGTGTTCAGTGCAGCTTCGTTCTTATTATACTGCGCTTCCAGATCCCGGATGCGCACCAGAGCCGCAGCCAGATCGCCATCCTTCTTCTTATAGCTGCAAAACACACACACAAACACACCTTCAGGAAACACGACAGGCTTTTGTGCTCACTCTGACTCACGGTTTATCATTTAAAGTGACTTAATGTGGGTTTTCAGGAGTATACTTGAGAAAATGAGATGAGATGATGTTTTATTAATGACAAAAATGTATTAAAAGCCATCATTGATCCCAAAAATCAATACTGATGTCTCATTTACACAACATTAGCACAGATTGGAAATGTTAGTCAGTTTTTTCTTTTAAAATCTATTTCTATTCTAGTGAATGCTTTAACTTCTGCAGTTTTTCGTAAAGCACTTTGATGAACTAATGTTGTATTAAACGTGCTTTATAAATAAATTAAACAAATGAACAATGCTAATTTAATCGATATTTTTTATTAAACTGTTTTTACTTTCATTCTACACTGAATAAAGGTCGTTCTACAACAAGTCAAAGCAGCATTATAAAAACATTCAAGTCAAAATATCACATTTACAACTGACTAGAACATACAAAAGGTCACTTTTAATGCTGAAATGTGCTAAAAATACATGATTAAATATGCAAAAACGATTTATTATAAATGTTATGGTCAAATTAAAAATCTGCAATAATTAGACACAAATGATAATTCTGAAATATATAATTTGCGATATTACACACATTTATTTTTATTTATTTTTTTAACTTCTTACGACTTTAGTTAACAACAGAATCAGCGTTAGTTTACACACTACTATACGTGTAGATATTTAGAAAGCAAGAAATGACATTATTGCTCTCATTCCTGTATGACTTAATGCCATATTAGCAGAAATGGCTTTTTGAATTTCAAACTTCCGACCAATCAAAATATAATCAATAAATATTGTTTTCACAAAGTTTGAACAATAAACTACTGTCCTGTATATGAAAACAACCAAAAAATAAACAAAATCAAAAATGAAACAGAAATTGACTTTAAAAAAAAATACTGCCTAGACTTAAAATTCATTTTGAAAAAGTCAAAAATTAGTAACTATTTATATTCTAAATATATTTAAATAGAGGTATTGCACTATCAGCTAAAATGTTGCTAGAGATTGCATTACCAAAGATGATTGAGGTCATGTCCATTTGTTATGTGCGATAAGTTGATATATTGATTATTGTGACAGGCCTAATTCCTACTATGGATTTAATGGCTGATATTATTGCCCAAACATTCTACAAAATATCTTATTTAATATAAAAACTGGGTATGTTTTAATTTTTAAGTGCACAGTCCACTAATTTTTAGGTGTACTGTCCCTTTAAGACTCTCAGTTGTGCTAAAAACAAACTACTATGGATGTCAACGGCTGCTTTTATTTCCCCAACATTCTTTAAAATATTTTCTTTAACATAAAAACTGAGTATATTTTATTGTTTAAGCGCACTGTTGCTTTAAGATTCTCAGTTGTGCTAAAATTAACGACTGTGTATCTCAAAAGGCTGCTTTTCCCCCTCAACATTCTTAAAAATATCTTCTTTAACATAAAAACTGGGTATATTTTAACATTTAGGTGTACTATCCCTTTAAGACTCTCAGTTGTGCTAAAAACAACTACTGTGGATGTCAATAGCTGATTTTATTCTCCCAACATTCTTTAAAATATCTTCTTTAACATAAAACTGAGTATATTTAATTGTTTGGGTGCACAGTCCACTAATTTTTAGGTGTACCGTCCCTTTAAGACACTCAGATGTGCTAAAAACAAACTACTATGGACGTCAATGGCTGCTTTTTCTCCCAACCTTCTTTAGACTAACAACAAAAACTGGGTATATTTGAATGTTTAGGTGTACTGTCTCTTTAAGACTCTCTGTTGTGCTAAAAACAAACTACTATGGATGTCAATGGCTGATTTTATTTTCCCAACATTCTTTAAAATATCTTCAACAAAAACTGAGTATACTTTAATGTTTAGGTGTACTGTCCCTTTAAGACTCTCAGTTGTGCTAAAAACAAACTACTATAGCTGCTTTTATTCCCCCTACATTCTTCAAAATATCTTCTTTAACATAAAAACTGAGTATACTTTAATGTTTAGGGGCAACTGTTCCTTTAAGATTCTAAGTTGTGCTAAAATCAACAACTGTGGACCACAAATAGCTGCTTTTTTCCCCCTCAACATTCTTCAAAATATCTTCTTTAACATAAAAACTGAGCATATTTTAATGTTTAAGGGCAACTGTTCCTTTAAGATTCTCAGTTGTGCTAAAAAACTACTATGGCCGTTTTTATTCCCCCAACATTCTTTAAAATATCTTCTTTAACATAAAAACTGAGCATATTTTAATGTTTAGGGGCAACTGTTCCTTTAAGATTCTCAGTTGTGCTTAAAACAACTACTGTGGACCACAAGGTGCTGCTTTTCCTCCAACATTCTTCAAAATATCTCATTTAACATAAAAACAGTACATTTAAGGTGCACTGTTAACTTAGGATTCTCAGTTGTGCTAAAAACAACTACTGTGGATCTCAAATGGCTGCTTTTTGACCACCAACATTCTTCAAAATCTCTTAATTAACATAAAAACTGAGTATACTTTCATTTTTAGGTACACTGTTCCTTTAAGACTCCCAGTTATGTGATGTTAAAAAACCCTACTATGAAGGTTAATGGTTGTTTTTGTGCCCCCAACATTCTTCAGCTTATCTTATTTAACATGAAAATAGAGTATATTTTCATTTGTTTTAGGTGTACTGTCCCTTTAAGACTCTTAGTTGTGATAAAAACAAACTACTATGGCCGCTTTTATTCCCCCAACATTCTTTAAAATATCTTAACATAAAAACTGAGCATATTTTAATGTTTAGGGGGAACTGCTCCCTTAAGACTCTCAGTTGTGCTTAAAACAACTACTGTGGATCTCAAGGTGCTGCTTTCCCCCACAACATTCTTCAAAATATCTCATTTAACATAAAAACAAAGTACATTTTAGGTGCACTGTTACCTTAAGATTCTCAGTTGTGCTAAAATCAACTACTGTGGACCACAAATTGCTGATTTTTACCCCCAACATTCTTCAAAATATCTCATTTCACATAAAAACGAAGTATATTTTAATTTTTAGGTACACTGTTGCTTTACGATTCCCAGTTATGTTAAAAAACCTACTATGGAGGTCAATGGTTGCTTTTCCCCCCTCAACATTCTTCAGATTATCTTATTTAACATAAAAACTAGGTACATTTTCATTTGTTTTAGATGTACTGTCTCTTTAAGACTCTCAGTAGTGCTAAAACATCAAAAAAATCAAATAAAAATCCCCTCGAGTGCAGAAGTGTGCCAACCTCAGGTTTGTATCATGATGTGGTTTAAACAGTCGCCCACAGTCAGGGCGCTTAGCAACAGACTTCCTGTTTGTGTGTTTGTTAGCAACGAGATCTTACGCACTCCGCAACACGTTAAACCTGAGCAGGATTTCCCCCCGCGGCCGCTTTATCTGCGGCAGCAGCAGATGGAGCGGGATTTAAAGTCAGGTTAAGTAAGCCCGACTTAAGCAAAAAAGACCACCGGTGACTTAAAGCCTTATGGGTAATTAAAAGACTGGGATAATGGAGGCAACAGATGATTTTTGGGTCACATGACTGGTTAAAATGGTGTGTTATTGTGCGACGCTTACTTGCGCGTGACCTCCTCGAGCTCAGCGTTGACTTTTCCCAGCTCGATCTGAAGTTTAGCGCGCTCGCGAGCCGTTTCATCCAGCACACGGCGAGCGTCAGCAAGTTCAGCCTCATATAGAGACTTGATCCCAGATACCTAAAACACACAGAGAGAGAGAGATTAGCATGATGACAAACATGACAGATCCTGGAGAAACTGAAGCTCATACAGTATGGCTGAACAATATATTGATATTCCAATGCAGGGCTGACAAAACTGTTAGGCCTGATGTCCCGGGGCTGTTATGTTTTTTAGTCGGGCTATCAAAAGTAGGCATGGGCCGGTATAAGATTCTGACGGTATGATAACCTTGGATAAAAATATCACGGTTTCACGGTATTGTGTTTACTGCTCTAAAATATATCCTTTTTAAATGTCTGGCTAAAAAACAAAAGCTTATTTTACCTTTGAACATCATATATTTTATTTTGAGAAACATTTTAAAGTATTTTGGGGCAGTAAACTTGTCAGGCTGAATAATTAAAGTGAATCATTGACTTCTGCAGTCTTCATTTGTTTCAAAAACACACATTTCTTTACAATTTACACCTAAAAACAAACAAAAAATTGTAAATAAATAATCTTACTCATTCCTTAGGAACGGTATAGCAGAAAATTTTGGCGGTATGAAAACCTTGACTTTTCCATACCGCAATATACCTTGAAAACGGTTATCGTCTCATGCCTAATCAAAAGTTTGACCCACCCTGCCTATTAGACTATCTTAAACGGGAGGGAAAATGGCTTATTTCAAAGCTTTGACAAATAAATATCAATAAATTCAAATAATAAAATGTCGTCAAAAATATGCAGCCTATTGTTGAATGGCATTAAAATTGTTGTATTTATTAGTAAATGTATTTGTTTTTATTTAGTAAATAATATTTCTTCTATTTGGGCCACTTGAATTTTCGTTGTTTGACGTAACCTTGTGCCGGTCGTGGTTATGTTATGACACGTAATGGATTACAAGTTTAGTTAAAAGTTAGCAATACAAATAATTTATTTAATATTCTATGACCGGAAATGCAGTGGACATGGAGTACTACTAATTACAACTGATAAAGTAGAATTTCCCTTCAAAACAACGTTATTGCTGTCAGATGACATTCAGAGAGTGGCTGTGTGGGACTCGACCGTGCGCGATTCAGAGAGCAGAGATTTGTAAACGTGCGACCGTGTAGAGACAGAAAAGACATGCCGTTGTGTTAATGGGTGGATGGCGGGGCGTTGGATGCTGGAGGGGTGTCGCGGACCAAAGTGAGAAGAGTTGGGGACTCGGGTAGTCGCGGAAAAAAGTGAAAGTGAACAGCAGACAGGGAAGGAGGGCGGTTTTGATAAGGGGGATAGGTAAAATGAGGTGCCGGATCAGATTTCAGAGATGCCGGATTCGGATCCGGCGTGTTTCGGCACAAATTAAGCCCTGCATAGGCTGTTTAGCTTGTTTATTAAAAGAAGTTGTGATCTGGCACTATATAGAAAAAAAAACATTAACTTGACTTAGGGGGGGGGGGGGGGGCGTGGGGGGGGGGGGCGCCCCCCTAATCCTATGGTAGGGGAAACACTGGAATTGTTTGATATTTGCACTAGAAACAATACAAAACAAACTTAGAAAACTGTTTAATTTGCATTGTGATTGTTAGACAGCCCAAAAAAAACGTCAAATAGAGCTATATTCAAACTGTCCTGTGAAACTGTATTGATATCCCAATATTTATAGTCGAAAATAAAATCAGACTTTTCCGATATTGTGCAGATTGTCCTGATGGTAACTCGTATAAACTAACATTACACCCCAATTCAGTTCAAGTGAAATGCTATACATTGTTATATGATGTCAAATTGTAATCATTTTATAATGTTGCGCCATTTCTTATACACTTAGCGGATTTGTTTTTACAGCTTTGACCTGTAGTGCATGCATTAAATTTAGGCTGGAGATAAATTAATTAAAATTATGTGATTAATTGACGCACATGTTAGTATATCAGTTTGTTTTATATGTATATACTGAGAAACATGCATGTTTAAAAATATATACACTAAACAAACCAAAAATATTAAAATCTTATGACTTCAAAAAAATAAATAAATATATATAAAAAAATAATAGGGCGCCACGGTGGCCGAGTGGTTAGCACGTTCGCCTCACAGCAAGAAGGTCGCTGGTTCGATCCCCGGCTGGGCCAGTTGGCATTTCTGTGTGGAGTTTGCATGTTCTCCCCGTGGTTGCGTGGGTTTTCTCCGGGTGCTCCGGTTTCCCCCACAGTCCAAAGACATGCGGTACAGGTGAATTGAGTAAGCTAAATTGTCCGTAGTGTATGTGTGTGAATGAGAATGTATGGATGTGTTTCCCAGAGATGGGTTGTGGCTGGAAGGGCATCCGCTGCATAAAAAAAATACTGGATAAGTTGGCGGTTCATTCCGCTGTGGCGACCCCGGATTAATAAAGGGACTAAGCCGAAATGAAAATGAATGAATGAATGAAAAAAATAATAATAATAATCAATGAGAAAACAAATTTAAAAAACACTTATTTAACCAGAAACAATATATAAACCAAACATATATAAACTGGAAACATAAAAAATTAACTAAACACTATAAATGTAGTTTTAAAAAAAGGTAAAAAAAAGGTTTTCAGTTAAAAATAAGTAATAAAAGTTGTGCACAACTTTAAGCTGCATTAAAACTACTCTGTATAAACTATTACAAGTGCTTTTGCAGATCCACAACTACATTCAGAATTTCCTCATGCACTTATGATCAATGAGGGCTGCAGTTTGACAAAGACTATTCTTTTAAACCTCATTAATCAGTTTTGCAGTGCACGTCAACATTCTCTTACAGGATCACGCATACAGTAAATAAACTGAAACTGCATAGAAAGTGTCCTGCTGTAGAAACTGCACTAGTGATCAATGAGGCCTGGTCAGCACTCAAAACAAAGACAGCAGATGGTGGAGACTCACATTTGAAAAGCGCTTCTGGCCACTCCCAAACCGAGAGGAAAACGCCCAAACTAACTACACAAACTCTACACTCCGAGCCCAGTGCAGGACACAAAGTTCTTCATTCGAGTTTACACACATTTATACACATACAACAAACGCACAGCTGAGAAAACGTGAAAAAAACAGCAGATAAATGCAAAGAATCCAGCAAATTAAAAACACATGGGCGAATTTACACAGGACACTCCCTGAAGGCATTTCCGACTTCATGTGCACGATAATTTGTGTGTGTGTTATGTGAGTGTGTATTATTATATTATTTATTCTGATTTATTATTATGTTTAATTTGTATTTTTAATTTAAATAGTACTATTTCTTGTTTTAGATAGATAGATAGATAGATAGATAGATAGATAGATAGATAGATAGATAGATAGATAGATAGATAGATATTCTTCTTTATGTAAACTCTATGTGCTTTGGCAATATATTTGTAATATTTGTCATGCAAATAAAGGAATTATTGAATTATTAGTTAATTAAGAGTTTCTACAACTACATTTACATTAAAACATTACAATCACATTTAACAATCAAAACAAGCACATTAATGATTTCTAGTGTGTTTTGGGGACATATGTCTTTAGGAATTGCCACTAAAAGTCTATTAAAAACAGTCCTGACTTAAGTTCTTGCCCCGTTTTCAAAAGTATGAACCACGTGATCTTTAGTTTTATTTCAAAACTAATTTGCATCTTGTGAGCATTATAACCATTACACGGCCATCCGTGATGGTTTCGATTGTTTACCCCCTAGCATGATGCGCATTAACAGCGGTAATTAAGTAGCATATATGCAAAATACCATTTTCAGAGCACATGCTAGAATGAGCCAAAACTTCCTCGCGCGATTTTTCAAATGTGTCTTTAAAACGCTTTTCGTTAACTAAAAAATAATAATGTAGAAAGGCATTTTCCCGCTCAAAAGCGCAGATTTGAAGCAAAACACTTTTTAAAAAGTAACGTATAAACCCAAAATGGGTGACGGTCACAAACACATCTTTCGCCAATAATTAAAAACGTGTTTCATAAACATTAAAATAATTGACATTTACAAGCTTAGTTTGCATAGAAATGTGCATTTTTTTGCACAAACACGCGGATTTTAGGATAAAACGAGTTTATAAAAGCAAGACGGGTGACAATCACATTTATTTCGTCAATAATTCAAAACCTGTGTTTCATAAACACACAGAAATGTAACCCTGACTACCATGGTTACTTTTAAAACGCGTTTCCCCGCGCAAACACGAGGATCTGAGGCAATAACGCGTTTATAAACGGCAGGACGGGTGACATTCACAAAAGTGAACACTTTTTATTCAATTACTCAACCCTTATGTGTTATACACATTACATTGACTAACATAGTTTACCTTAAAAACGCAATTCCCCGCTTAAAGTCGCGGATTTCACACTGAAGCGAGTGAGTTTAGCAAAAGGCGGGCGGCGTTCGTGGGTTTATGGATCAATAAAAACGCGCACAAAGGAGCGGAACGCACCTCTCTGGTCGTGACTTCCTCCTTCTCGGACACTTTAAACTGCAGCCGGTCGTTCTCGAGCTCCAGCGCCCGCACGCGGTCGATGTACACGGCCAGGCGGTCGTTGAGCGCCCGCAGCTCCTCTTTCTCCTGCAGGCGGGAGATCCGCGCGGGGCTCAGCGGCGTCTGGGCGGCCGACGCGCGGCTCGGGGTTGCGGTCGCCATAATTATGATCGCTTCAGACCCTCTTCTTCACTTCAGAGAAAAATACACACACTCCTTCGCGTCCCACTGAGCAGCGGCCTCCGAGTCGCACTTGCAGCGGCTTTCCGGCGGCGCGTTGGGAAGTTTGCGTGTTTTTGTGGAGTTTTCTCAATGAAACCGTGTGTTTGTAGTCCGACTGCTGGTTGGCTGCCTTTGAAACGGAGGTGTGAAAAGAAAATGGCCGACGCTAACGTAAAACCGCGCCAAAAGTCGGCCGAAATGCTCATGGGGGTTGTAGTCCGAAATGTCGCGAAGCTGCTGCTTCTTCGTCGTTTAAGGCGTATTATCTCCCCCTATTGTGTAGGAGTGTGAAGCCATTTTCACCTTTTTATTAATATGTAAAGAGCAGGAATACACGTAGAATAATTATATCATGTGAAATAGCTGTACATAGGATAACAAAACAACCAACCCACCAAACGACAACAGAAAAAAAAACAATGACAAATAATAACAATAAAAGAGAGGAGGTGGGGTTATCTTAATAGTGATAAAAAGTGATCAAATAATTAACTTACTGACAGAAGCCTAAAGCTTTCATAAATTTCTTTTATTTAGCAAAAATATTAGTTATTAGATAAATGTGTGGCATTAAGGAGTGAGTCACCCGACAACGCAGAGAATTTGCTGAGCAATGAACTCCACTGTGTTTTAAGTGTTATTGTTTGCTTTTGTTGTAGTAAGTGATCATTTAAAACATTTTACTGCATTAGACTATACAAGTTAAAGTGACTTTTCCTATTTATTTTGTAATATTCTGAAATAACTTAGTAATAACGTGGGCCAGACGAAATCTGCAGACATTTTTCCTATATTTCTGCGGAGTACTTTGTTAAACATCTGCGGATTTATGTGGAATGATTTTAGGGGTATCAAAACAAAAAGCTTAAATATATGAAATAAAAAGTAATACCTTTTTAACTTTTATTTAATGTTTACAATGTAAATCCAATTAGATCCACTTTATTTGGTAATCAAAGCAAATGTCTTGTATAAAATATCTACTAAAAGACTAAAATTGTACTTTACAATCTGTATTGTAAATAAATCACATGAATATTTTCATATTAGTCAATATTTTTACTGAAATTAATTTAAAAACTGAATAAATATACATTTACACACATTTACACCAGTAAATAAACAGAATTAATGATTCTGAGCGCACAGATTCCCTGTGGGCCTAGTAATAACCCATGGCAACTTGAATATACACTCTAAAAAAATGCATGGTTGAAAATTAACCCAACCGTAACCCAGGCACTGGGTAACTATGGGACAGAACACGCCTTGGGTTGTTTTGACCCAAGTGCTGGGTTTACTTATTTAGCCCAAATCCTGGGTTATTTCCAACTGGGGATACTCATCCCCAGGCCCCCAAAGACTATGCAGCGCCACGGATGCGATCCAAGTCCCGTGACGAGACGATTCCAAGGCTCCATAATCCTGGACCTCGCTGTATCCTGAGCAGCTGCTTTGCGGAGTAGCAAGCAAGAGACGGATTCCTGTGACCCTCCAAGGACAGACGAGCCTCGAGTTCTCCAGCCTCCGGCGACTAGACTGCAGCTAGAGCTGCGCACCGATGGATTACTCTTCAGTGTTTGAACTCTAAGTAGTGAATATTAAACAACACTGAACTGAACTGAACTGAACTCAAACATTATTAACTAAACTGACATTTTCAATTTACTATAACCTTCTATGTGAAGCTGCTTTGACACAATCTACATTGTAAAAGCGCTATACAAATAAAGGTGAATTGAATTGAATTTGTTAAAACTAACCAGTAGGTTAGGTTAACCAAGTTGCTGAGTTAAATATGACTTAAACATTGGGTTATTTGTTTTCTTATCCCTTGCTACCTTTATATTTACCATTATTACTAAGAATAGTAAATAACAATCACAAATTAATGCAAAATGTATATATTTTTAATAATTATTATACAACACAAAACGCTGCAGTAAAAATCAATTTTATTACAGCTCACACTTTCATATTTTTGACTGGGTTCAACTGTTTCACCCCACCCACACAGACATATAAAACTAGCATCATATCAAACACTCAAAAATAGATTATTCCCACATGAGATCGAGTCCAAACTAATGTCCAAACTAAATTTCCAGGTTGTTGCCGCATCAGGAATCACTGGTCTCGGCATCTTGTTGTGTTTCCACCTTGTTGGTCGCCACCTGTTGTAACACAACACTTAGTAAACTTAGATCAGCAGTGTCATATCTGTTCACATCTGAACTTGTTCATGATAAATGTGTTTTTGGAGATATTTTGTTACAATCAATTTGAAAAAAAAGCAACCTTTCTTATATTCTAGATTCATCACACTGTTTGTTTCACTTCTGGTGGTTACAGGGTAAAGCTTATGAAAATAAAAAAATCAGTTTCTCAAAAACCTACAATATTTTTTCAAGCATCATTAAAACAAAAGTTATGGCTTTGTCGTTGAATTCGGCATGTTATAAACTCATTTTCACTCATTTTCTTTTCGGCTTAGTCCCTTTATAAATCAGGGGTCACCACAGCGGAATGAACCGCCAACTTATCCAGCACATGTTTTACACAGCGGATGCCCTTTCAGCTGCAACCCATCTCTGGGAAACATCCATACACACTTATTATATAGCTTACCCAATTCACCTGTACCGCATATCTTTGGACTGTGGGGGAAACCGGAGCACCCGGAGGAAACCCTCGCCAACACAGGGAGAACATGCAAACTCCACACAGAAATGCCAACTGACCCAGCCGAGGCGATGAGGTGATTGTGCTACCCACTACGCTACGGTGGTACCCATATATATTTCCTGCATTTGTGCTGCTGTAGTCTAACATGCCAATGGTGTGGTAAGGTTCATTCTTCACCATCTTCCAAGAATATTTTGTCCTTTTTTCAGGGATGTTTTTAGGATTTAAATAATTTACTCATTAGAATTTTAAGAGTTTATTTGCAAAACGAGTAATAAAAAACAGCAAGCACAACAGCAACTATAATGCAATAAAGTTCAACAGCAGTAAAATCTGCAGAACAACTGAAGTAACATTAAATAAACCGAGAGGGCCCTTACAAAGATTACTGCAGTTCTTTAAAGCAATACTGCAATTTTAGTTAACTTCTGAAAAGTGCCGTTTTTCATTCATTCATTCATTTTCTTGTCGGCTTAGTCCCTTTATTAATCCGGGCTCGCCACAGCGGAATGAACCGCCAACTTATCCAGCATTTTGTTTTACGCAGTGGATGCCCTTCCAGCCACAACCCATCTCTGGGACACATCCATACACACACACATTCACTATGGACAATTTAGCTTACCCAATTCACCTGTACCGCATGTCTTTGGACTGTGGGGGAAAACGGAGCATCCGGAGGAAACCCACGCAACCACAGGGAGAACATGCAAACTCCACACAGAAATGCCAACTGACCCAGCCGGGGATCGAACCAGCGACCTTCTTGCTGTGAGGCGCCTGTGAGACGCCACCGTGGCGCCCCAATAGAAAGACTTATTAGAGTTTAATCTTCACTTTAGTTTGAAGATTTAGAAGATTTTCTTATAATGTTTTGAGTTTTGAGGTTACCGCCTTGCAGAAGCACCCATGCTTTGGGTATTCACATTAGCAACAATGCAATTTGTTGCTTTGATCAGTGAGCAACGGTGGAAAGAGTACTGAAAAATCATACTCAAGTATAAGAACCATTACTTGCCCAAAAATGTAGTGCGAATCGAGTAAAAGTAACTGTAGTAAATATTACTCAGAGTATGAGTAAAAAGTAGACCTTTTAGAAGTACTCGAGAGTAGTGAGTAGTGAGTATTACACTGTAGAAAAGTTGATGCATTTACAGAATGTTACGTTTACACATCCCTGCACAAACAACATGTGCTGTATTCTTTCTATTTTCGTTTGTTCCTTCCAACCTTCCTTCAATTATTTGTTTCTTCTCTCCTTCATTCATTTGTTTGTTCCCTCCTTCCTTCGTTCACTCGTTCGTTCGTTCATATTTTTGTTCCTTCCTACATTAGGTCCTTTTGTTCATTCATTCATTTGTTCATTCCTTCCTTCTTTCCTAAGTTTGTTCAGTCATTCCTTGAATTCTTCCTTCATTCGTTTGGTCCTTCCTTCTTTCCTCCCTTCATTTGTTTGCTCATTCTTTCTTCCATATTTTTGGTTCTTCCTTCATTAGGTCCTTTATTCATTCTTTCTTTCCTTCCTTAGTTTGTTCAGTCCTTCCTTGAACCCTTCATTTATTTGGTTCTTCGATCCTTCCTTCCATTCCTTGTTCGGTCCTTCCTTTTATTTGGCCCTTCCTTCCATTCTTCATTTGTTCCACTTAGTGATAGTTTAAGGCTGTTTGGTGATTTCAGTCCTCATACAGTCGACATCCATCATTTTCAGTCACATGCAGTCTATAAACAGTCTCTGGATCATTGCGTGTGCAGATTTTGAACATCTTCTTGGACATTTTTAATGTTTCCCAAAGGTTTGCTGCGTTTATAAAGCGCCCATGTCTTGAGGTTGTTCAGTATGATGTGATTTACTTTCTATGTGTGATTTAATTGGACAGGAATCACAGGACTGATCTTTCTACTGTAGACAATGACCATAGACAAGACAGAAATACAGTAGTGACTGCAGGCTGAAGGACAGTAGTGGAGTAAAAGTACCGATACTGCACTAAACATGTACTCAAGGGAAAGTAAAAGTCCACATTTATAAAACTACTCAGTGAATTACAATTCCTGAGAAAAACTACTCAATTACAGTAGTTTGAGCGTTTATAATTAGTTACTTTACGCCACTGTTGTTATCACTCTTTACCACTGATTTACTTGTTTTATTTAAAAAAAATTATATTTGATATATTTATCTGTTATTTGCATAATTTATTGACTGTTATACATGTTGTCTATGTATATTTGTATATATTCTTCTTTATGTATGTACTCTGACTTTCCACCTAGTAACTTTTCCATGTACAAACACACACAAACACACACACACACACACACACACACACGCACACACACACACACACACACACGCACACACACACACACACACACAAAAACACTTGCATTTGCCAGTATCTGACTGTGTTGTGGTTGTTTTTTGTCTGTATTTTTTCCTTTCATGATTTTGTTTTTGTTTTGTTTGTATATATTCAAATTAAGTGTATTTTTGCATACACTCTTAAAAAAAAGGTGCTAAATAGCACAAAACTGGTTCTTTGGTCGTATTGAGGGGTGAACCTTTTTTGGTGCTATACAGCACCTTAAAAAATATGTGCTATATAGTACTTTTGTCAAATGGTGCTATATAGCACCTATATTTTAAGGTGCTCATAATGTTACTTTACCCTTTCCGCAAATAAAACCGGCATAAAAGTTATTGAGAATTAGCTATAAGAACAAGTGCTTACCAGTAGTAGTGGTGCTGTATAGCACTTTTACCCCCCCAAAGAACCACTGAGAAACCTTTATGGTGCTTTAAATGTTCTTTACACAGTAAAAGTGCTATATAGCACCCTGACCACCTTAAAGAACCACTGAAGAACCTTTATGGTGCTTTAAAGGTTCTTTACACAGTAAAAGTGCTAAATAGCACCTCAAATACCGTAAAGAACTACTGAAGAACCACTGAAGAACCTTTTTTTTTAGAGTGTACTCTAATAAAAAAAATGAAATATGCATAAAAATGGCTTCATTTAGGATAACTTCAAATAAAACTATGAGACTTCAAAATGTACGACACATAATAGACATGATATTATCAGACCTTCGAGTTTAAGTTAAATATAATTAGGGCTGTCCAAAAATTAATCGTGATTAATTACACCCAAAATAAAAGTTTGTTTTGACATAATATGTGTGTGTTATATATATTTATTATGTATATGTGATAAACACATTCATAGAAGCCAAAACTATATATAAAAAAGTTACATCAAAGTAGTTACATCATATTCAAATGTAAATTTTGTATCATACACATATATTTTTTATATATGTAAATATAAACCAACATTATATCAAGTATATGCATGTGTGTATTTATATATTCATAATATAAATATAGACAGAGCACACACAAATATTATGTTAAACTTTTATTTTGGATGTGATTAATCACGATTAATTTTTTGACAGCCCTAATAAAAATACAAACATATTTAAGCTTTTATTTGATAAAATCATGTTGGACCAACTCAACTGCGTTTAATTCATTAAACATTTATATTTTTAGTTGGTGCTAAACAAATTTGTTGGATGGAAATCCTGCCCTCAATTAAATTAAGTTCATCTCATGAGAGATTTTACTTAATAAATAAAAAAAATGAGTCAAAAATAATAAAAATAAAATAATAAAACATAAGTATACACTATACTTAATAAAATATTTGCAATAAAATAATACTACACTTCTATCTGTGTGTAACTGCCTGTCGTTATTGCAAGAAAAATGGACAAAATAAATAAAAAAGAAATAAAGAAATAAAAACATGCAAATGGGCGGCCTTCAAGCGCTTCTGCTTCCGCCTCGCAAAGTCTTTCCGGTTTGGACGCCATTAGGAGAAAGTAGGTATCGACTGGGCTACAACTACAAGCTTTAAAAATCACCTTTATATCATAAACATCCGATGTAAAATCACCACGGAAGGGTTTGATGTGGCAAATGTTTCATATGTGGAATATTTTCCAAAAATTATTTTTATGGTAGCCGCCCATTTGCATGCTGCATTCGGGCGGTCTCGATAGCCCGCACATAGCATGCTTATGTGCGGCGACGGGAGGACATGTATGCCTATGTGCGGGTCTGTAGCGACTTGTTAGCCGCGTACATGTAGGCTTATTTGCGGGGCTATATCGACTCTTTATTCGCGGACGTGTAAGCTTGTCTGCGGGGCTATGTTGACTTGTTATCCGCGGACATGTAGGCTTTTGTGCGGGGCTATGTCGACTTGTTATCCGCGGACATGTAGGCTTTTGTGCGGGGCTATATCGACTTGTTAGCCGCTTATGTGCGGGGCTATATTGACTTGTTATCCGCGGACATGTAGGCTTGTGTGCGGGGCTATGTCGACTTGTTATCCGCGGACATATAGGCTAATCTGCGGGGCTATATCGACTTGTTAGCCGCGGACATGTAGGCTAGTGTGCGGGTTTGTTGTGACTGTCCAGCGTTATGGATGTGACATTTGCAGCTGAAACTCCAAATTTAATTTCACATAGAAAGTTAACACATTGAAAAATCTGTTTATAATTTTCATTACTAACCATAGAGTTATGTGATCAGGGAAATATCAATCTGTAAACGTGTTTTAGATTTTAAATGAGGGAAATGAGTGTTATGGATGTGACCAACAGAAATCTGCGAGTTTACAGTATACAACGCACTTAGTAGAAATTCTGTGAGTTAAACTGCAAAAAACAAATAACACTAATCAAAAGAATAAGAGTTGAGTATAGAACAAACACGATTGAGTTTATTTTATTTGATATTTTAGCATTTATGAGGAAAAATCTGCTTTATTAATGGGACGTCTATCTGTTATGGATGTGACGGATGTGAAATTGCCACTTGTGATTTTTGTAAATCATTTTCAAATTGTTTGAAAACATTGACAGACATTTTTGAGTGTTTACAGTAAAATACAAAAAATAAATAATAATTTCATGGCAGGATTGACATTTGCATGGAATTGCGCATGTAGCGTTATGTGCAGGCCTATAGGTAGGGCCAGACGGAATCTGTGGACATTTTTTGCTATTTCTGCGGAGTATTTTGTTAAAAATCTGCAGATTTATGCGGAATAATTTTGGGAGTATCATAACTAAAACCTTAATATATGAAATAAAAAGTAATACCTTTTTAACTTTTAATGTTTACAATGCGAATTCAATTAGATCAACTTTATTTAGTAAACAAAGCAAGTCTCGTATAAAATATCTAGTAAAAGACAGAAAATATTACTTTACAAACTGTATTGTAAATAAATGTTCATATTAGTGAATATTATTACTGAAATTAAATAAAAAACTGAATAAATATACATTTACAGACGTAAAAAAAACAGAATAAATGATGGGCTAAAAATCTGCGGAATTTTGTGCGCACAGATTCCGTGTGGCCCTACCTATAGGGTAAAGGCTAGAACGGATATGCGGCCAGCTGGAAGTGCGACATGCACATTAATATAGCTGCATTTTTTTATGACACTGTATAACAATAAATATTTTTACAGTAAAGTGACGGGTAGGGTTAGGTGTAAAAAAATACAATTTATTGGGTAATTTAATAGATAACATGAATAATACTCTGTACAACTACGGTTTTCAGGTTACTGTGACGGTTGGGTTTAGGATTGGGGTGGGGGTAGATAGTAATAAAATATAATGAATGCGAAATTTAATAAATAATAGAAATCTCATTAACTTCTGGTCTTAAACGTATCTGTTCTAGCAGCTACCCGGCCTATAGACCCTTTTCACATTTCCGTGTTTTTTGGTATGGGAAGTTGTCATATTTCGAAAAACTTAAGAGCGCAGTGAATGGGAGAGTACCACAAATAATGTTTTTACAGTCTTATTTGCTCAAACAATAAAAGTAAAACTCCATGATGGTGTTATAAAGACTTACAGAAAAAGGAAAAAAACAGACTGAAGACGGCAGCCAGAAGGGAGAATAACTGCTAATGTACTGTCTTGTACCATAGACGCTGCATTAGAAACGCCTCGCATAAGCAGTAATTCGTTTTTTGTATTTTGAAGCAAATATAATACTTGTGTAAATACATATAAATGTTCATACAATTTTTTTATATATATATATGATTATTAAAGACTTTAAAGGATTTAAGATTATGATGACTGTTAAACGCGTTATAACAGGTTTGCTATTGAAAGTAGTAAGTAGTGTTTTATACGTTATATAATACCGTATATGCGCAACTTTGGCGTTCCAGTCAACCTGGGTAAAACACTTCGTTTTTCACTCTACGCTAATATGGTGTTTTATACAAGAAGCCTCCAGGAACTATCAAAGTTAAGTATCACAGGTGTCCACTATTTACTACTTTCAATAAAAAACCGATGGCACATATGAAATATCGATGAGCGGAAGCGTTCTACCCAGGGATCCGGTTTAGTCACGTGATTTTGACATATAGGCTATTAGTATAGTAGAACTGTGAAAAATTTTTTGCCACGTGAGCCATTTATTTGAACTTTCATCACTGTTAAAAACACAGATTTACGTGTTAGCGCTGTTTGCGAACCCAGGGTTAGCTGTGCTTGTGTTCTGTTGTAGTTGTATAACTGAAAGTGTCGGGGATATTAGGCTGTAATGCACTCAACCCTCTGGAATAACTAAACTGCGTGTTTATCTGGAAATACTGGCATGCTTTAGAACCAGTCAACCAATCAGAATCAAGCATTCATCAGCCTGTGTAGTATGAGAATGACTATTAAATTGTTTTGTTTCCGCAGAGATGACACTCAGATATCCCATGGCAGTTGGCCTTAATAAAGGCCATAAGGTGACCAAGAATGTGTCCAAGCCCAAACACAGTCGCAGGAGAGGGGTGAGTGATTACTTCACACACTTTTAATATTTAAAACGGGGTTCGCATGGGTTGTGTAATTTTTGGAATTTGCAATTTTTTTGCAATATCACATAATTTTTGAAGTTTCACGTAACTTTTAAGATTGTTGCGCAAGTTTGGAATGTCGCGTAATTTTTGGTATTTTGCTTTTATTTATTGTCGCGTTATTCTTGGAATGTCACTTTTTTGGAATATCGCATCATTTTTGGAATGTTGTGTAGTTTTTTTGTTTAGTTTATGTGGAATGTGTAATTTTATGAAATGTAGTGTCAATTTTGGAATGTCACATAATTTTTGGAATATCACAATTTTTGGAATGTCGCTTATCTTTTGAAATAACACGTGATGTCGCTTTGATTTTGGAATGTAGTTTTTGGAATGTGGCGTAATTTATGGGATGTCGTGTAATTTTTGGAATGTTGCTTAATTTGAAAGTTGTAATTTTTGGGATATCGTGTACATTTTGGAATGTCGCGTCATTTTGGTAATGTGTAATGTATGAAATGCGTAATATTTGGATTGTTGCTTATATTTTGGGATGTCGTGTGATTTTTATAATATCGAGTGATGTTTAGGTTTTTGGATTATCACGTAATTTTTGGAATATTGCGTAATTTTTTGGAATGTTGTGTAATTTTTGGAATATCAGATTTTAAAAGTCGACTATACATTCAAACAATGTCGGGGATTGTTTTATTTGTTATTGATTTAAATAATTTGTGCATAAATTAATTTGCATCTTTGAATGGAAACATGGCTACTGAAAGTTACATTAATTGACATGTGGTTAAGAGCGGGAACCCTGGTAAAATCCTGTAAACGTTAAATATTCAACACAGATTTGTTTATTTTAGTAGTAGTTTTGCTGTTGTTTTCCCCATCTCGCATTGCTGGTGTGGATGTTTAACATGTTTTTGTTGTTTTTCAGCGTCTGACCAAACACGCTAAGTTTGCGCGTGACTTGATTCGTGAGGTGTGTGGTTTCGCGCCCTACGAGAGGCGCGCCATGGAGTTGCTGAAAGTGTCCAAGGACAAACGTGCTCTCAAGTTCATCAAGAAAAGGGTACGTTATCTAGTTTCATTCATGTTCCACTAGTGCAGCGTTTCCCAACCCTGTTCCTGGAGGCACACCAACAGTACATATTTTAGATGTCTCCTTATCTGACCCATTAACTTCAGGTTTTGGAGTCTCTACTAATGTTCTGATGAGTTGATTCATGTGTGTTTGATTGAGGAAAGGTTGAAAATGTGTACTTTTGATGTGCTTACAGGAACAGGGTTGGGAAACACTGCACTAGTGCATTGTAGTTTTGCACTTGGTCCCTTTTTGATTTCATATTTTGCTTGTTTTTGGTCCATATTTTTGTTTGTCACTAATAACTAGGGATGTGAATCTCTAGGAACTTCACAATCTGATTCATGATTCGATTCCAAAACGATTCTTGGACTTTTATTTCCTATTTCCTCAGCTGTGCATACACATCTTTCCAAGTTTACATTTTAACCAGAATTGGAGTTTCAGTGCTTTAGTTTTAGTTTATTGTAATCGTATTACTTTTATATTTCTAGCTTGTGCAAGCATCGTCTGGATTTAATTTAAATCAGATTCAATCCTGAAGTTTAGAGAATGGATTCAGAATCACTAGAGAGAACTGCAATGTATCGATGAATCTATTTTATTTTTTTTATCTGAAGGTTTTTCGGGGTACACATTCAAATGTTAGGGAAAGTAAAAGGTTGTGCAAAAAAAAAATGAAAACTCTGAATGCGCTAAAAGAGTCAACTACCCTAAAGTTCATGCTATAAAATAAATAGTAGAAAGCAAGTCAAATGACTTTTTGTCTCCAAAAACCCATTTAATCTTTAATATTTAGCACTATTTTGATGACAGTTCCTATACAATATGAACATGAAAGAAAAATGTGGAAAAATGCAGTTTTTTAAAGAAAATAACACCAGGTTTGTGCTATACAAATAAAAGTAGACCACAATTTCAAATACATAACATTTAGTTAATTAGTGAATTTAGGCTTTTGTAGTTCTTTTTTGATCGTTTAACTTCATTATATTAAACTTCTATATTTGATCGATATACTACTTACTATTGTACTTTATTTCGTATTGAATTTTGTGGCAAAATATGACAGCTTGATGTATGATCGCAGTAGAAACACAATTTTTGCATTTGTTCTTTATGGTTTGCCTTAAACATTGTGAAATAGTAAAAATTTACATAAAATAACGTATGTAAACTTTGTACGTAATAACTCTGAACTAAAATGAAGAAATATGAATAGACCTCAATTTGAGAAATGCATAAATTTTAGTTTGTTTTATTAAATGTTGACTTTTTTTATCCTTCAACTTTATTAGTTATGCGTCCTGTTAGTATACACTTTTTGTTTAATTTTGGTGTAAAATATGATGGCATGATGTATGATCGCAGTAGAAACACAACATTTTGTGGATGTCTTTGCATTTGTTTTGTTTTTTTATGGTTTGCCGTTTTAAACGTTGTGAGATAGTAAAAATTTTACGTAAAATAACGTTTGTAAACCCTTGTATGTAATAACTAAACTAAAACGACAGTAACACTAGAAATATAAATAGACCTCAATTTGAGAAATACATACATTTTAGTTTGTTTTATTAAATATTGACTTTTATACTTGGTTTTTTTATCGTTCAATTTTTATAGCTATACTTAAGATTATACACATTTTGTTGAATTTTTTGGTAAAATTTGATGTATGATTGCAGTGCAAATGCAACATTTTTGTAATTTTTGTTAACATTTTGCCGTTTTAAAATAATGTACGATAGTAAACATTGATGTTAAAAATGTTATGCTGAATGAAAAATTTCAACAATTTTGATTTCGCAAGTTCACAAGTAAAGGAGTTTCCCCACATTGAAATTTATGCCACTGTAATATTTAGATGCAATGTTGAGTATATTGTTAATGTAAATGTTAAATATCTTGAGTGTGTTGTTAACACTGTTACTATTCATGTGTGTTTTTCAGGTGGGAACTCACATCCGCGCTAAGAGAAAGAGGGAAGAGCTCAGCAACACACTCGCTGCCATGAGGAAAGCTGCTGCCAAGAAAGAGTAGCCTGTGTAATCATCCAAATAAAAACTGTTTGTGTAAAATCAAGTATTTCTGACTCTTGTGCTTGATTTAAGTGTTTGCTGTTCATGTTGAAGGAGCATACAGAAGTGTGTTTGATTAAATACAGGTTTCTGGAGTAAATATTAGATGCTAAACGGGTTATATAGGATCTGAATATTCATTATAAATTTAAATTTAATGAATAATCAAATTGCTGTTGCTGAAAATAGACTTAATACTTGATTTTTAACGTTAAAACTATTACAATAATACTAATGAAAGAAGCAAACCTAAAATATTTAAATATTAATAAAGCAAAACAATTTTAACATGTCGTTTTAGGTTGGTTTAACCTGTTGGTTTTAGGGTGTTGTGATGTGACGTTGCCTATTAAAAGTCTATCTCTTCTATACATTAATAAACAAACAATTTCTGAAAATTAATACGAAGTAAACTACTCTTTGTTGGACGTTTGCTTTTTGAAAATGAAGCTAATTAATACACTTTGTTTAATACATTTATAATTGTGTGATCTCCTTAGATAGTTTAATAAACCTTTTGCTTTTAAGTGTTAAGCCTTTCGTTTTTGAATGTGGAGCCCCAAACCTCTGCAATAGTTTAAATATGGGAATATTAATATATGATATAAATGTTTACATCAGGGTATCTGAGGGGTCTTAATGTCTGAAATGTCAAAAGCTAAATTTTAGGTCTTAAATCTACTGAAATGTTGTGTTGTAGGTGTTAAATCTCTTTTAATGGGTCTTAATTTTCATTTGTTCATGTATTGCAACCCAATCTGACCATTAACACCCTTACAATCACCCACAGTCTATCTCAATAAAACTTAAAATAGCATTTAATTACTTTCCTTACTGTAAAATTTGCTTAAAAGTTCTGCATTTATTCACTGCTGAGGATGCTGATTTGACCTACATTTTTGTTATTAAATATTGTTGTAGACTGAAGTAATTGACGGCTGTGTTTTGTTCTATTGGTAAGGGTTATGGGGTTTGTCAATGGATATATTTGAAAATTAATTAAACAATATTCAAACCAAATTACTATTATTGTATTATTAAATGTATTGAGTATTAATAGTTTTTTAATAGTGAAAATCTCTAATTTAGCCCTGTGTTTGGATACGCATGTGTACATCGTGTCTTGCGTGAATTTCTTTTGAGTCTATTCTGACTCAATACTCTAAAATAGTCTAAAATTTCATTCATAATGGTCTTAAAAATGTCTTAAATTTAACCTGCAGAAACCCTGACACATTATTCAATACAGAGATGTACATGTTTATGTGATGTTTCCAACTTAATCTATTATAACCTCTAGAAATGTATTTTTATTGACTTCTTATATGTCCATACCTTCTATTAACATCTAAAATTGATCAGAGAACTTTTAAATTCCCGCCAAATACATATATTAAGTGTTATTTACATTTAATGACCGCTTTTCTATGAATTCACTCATTGTTCAGTAAATCCATTGTCTGTAGTTGAGTGATCAGGCATATTAACACCACACTATATTCAGCTTATTAATACAGGGGTGTCATGGACTTTAGCTCTAACCCTAATTAAACACACCTGATCCAGCTAACCAAGCTCTTATTAGATATACTAGAAGCTTCCTGACAGGTTTGTTGAAGCAAGTTGGAGCTAAACTCAGCAGGACATCGACCCTCCAGGACGGACATCTCTGTATTAGAATATTTATATTGACATATTTGCTTGTAAATATAACAATCCAGACGTACTTTGACGTTTTACTTACACAGTATTTGATTTCCACTGCTAATCGACTCGTGTTCATAAATATTAGATATCAAGCTAGCAGATGTACATTCATCAAAGTCATCAACCGTCCATCATAATGAGGTAAAGTATATTACTGTCGTTGTCATAGTGTGTAATATTTGAACTCAAGTTGATTCTCCTGGCTTAACATCGCTGTAAAAAAGATATGATGAACCAAAATTGCTGTACGAGACTGTTTATATTTAATTTCAAGGCTAAAACTACCATGGCTAAAATGACATTCGTTTATAAATATAACAATTCAGACGTACTTCGACGTTTTACTTACACAGTATTTGATTTCCGCTGCTAATCGATTTGTGTTCATGAATAGATATCAAGCAGTTGTACATTAATGTAAGTGTCATCAAAGTCTTCAACCGTGTGCGTTTAGCGCCATCACCCGGCCATCATAATGAGGTATATATACCCTGCTGAAAAAACCAGCTAAAACCAGCCTAAGCTGGTTGGCTGGTCTTAGCTGGTTTTAGCTGGAAGTAGCTGGTTTTAGCTGGTCTCCCAGCCTGGCCAGGCTGGTTTTAGCTGGTCTCCCAGCCTGGTCAAGCTGGTTTTAG
>CAIGQQ010024948.1:1383-13338 GCA_903798035.1 Danio albolineatus
ATATATATATATATATATATATATATATATATATATATATATATATAGCATTTCATGTAATTGTGAAGATATTTCTCATGTTGTATTTTAATTTCCTCTCCCCACAATGGTCTCTACTGAAACACAAATATATTGTTTAATAAGAATTAAACTGATCTTTTATGATTTTGTTTAAATGTCTGTCCGGAGCTGATATATGTTAATTGTTTCGCTGTTTAGTTTTTAATTTTACAAGCAAATCAATACCAATTGAAACTTGAACAGTAATTCAATTTTAATTCATTTCAAGTGTAAATTATTAAAATCTTTATTTGCAGAAAAAAAAATGCTCCGGTAATGATGTTTCTTTACATACAGACATTTACTTCAAAATGACTGTACCAGTCCACATTTTTAGAAAAAGGGACACATGGATTAATTACTGACCAAAAATGTAAAGGTAAGGTTAAAACCAGTCTTAGTCATTATATAGCACAGTTAAAGTATTGACTGACATGAAAAGGTGGCACACATTTTTTAATAAAACTGCATTTTAAAAAAAATATTTTTTACTTAATTTTTAAGAAATAATCAAAAAGGTATTTTTAAAAAGTGTGAAAAAAAGCAAAAACAATTTCAAGACCATTTTTCATAAGTTGTATTATAAGTATTATCATTTTATATTAAATTAAAAAAGATTTAAATTCAATTCAATTAATTTTTATTTGTATAGCGCTTTTATAATGTAGATTGTGTCAAAGCAGCTTCACATGGATTATAGTAAATCGAAACAGTGTCAGTCCAGTTTTCAGTGTTGAAGTTCATTTTAGTTCAGTGTGGTTTAATATACACTGATGTGAGTTCAAACACTGAAGAGTAATCCATCAATGTGCAGCCCTACAAGTCCCGAACCATGTAAGCCAGTGGTGACAGAGGCGAGGAAAAAACTTCACCAATTGGCCAACATGAAGAATTAAAAAACCTCGAGAGAAACCAGGCTCAGTTGGGCACGACCATTTCTCCTATCGCCAAACGTCTTGTGCAGAGCTGCAGTTTAGGCGCCGGTGGCTGGGAAACTCTGGATGTCCATCGTGGAGAAGCCGCAGGTGGGGGTGGTCGCCAGCTGGTGAACAGGCTGGCCCTTTAGGAACAATGAAGTTTTACAGGGATCGGTCTCATGCTCTCCACTCCTCCATGACCACCACAGCAGGTGCTCAGGACACAGCCTGGTCAAGGATTATGGAAACCTCGAGAATCATAAAAACAGACTAACATAAGTGCAGATGCCATTCAAATTATAATGTCTTTTGGGAAGTGTTCCTGGCTCCGGTTGCTCTAAATAATGCAGACTAACAATCCTTTAGAGGATTTGGATTTCAAGAGCATTTGTGTTTTATGTGTATGCTAATGCAAAGAGATGTGTCTTAAATCTAGTTTTAAACTGACAGAGTGTGTCTGCTTCCCGAATTGTGCTAGAAAGGTTAAGGTGCCAGATATGAGAAAGATCTACCGTCTACAGTTGATTTTGATATTCTGGGAATAATACATTTTCCAGAATTAATTGAGCGTTGAGGACGTGATGGGCTATAATACACCAGGAGCTCCCTCAAATACTGGGGAGCCGTTCAGGGCTTTAGTCAGTAAAATTGGCAAAATTATTTGACATTTAATAGTGAGCGAATGCAATGATGAAAGAACTAGAGTAATATGATCATATTTATTTGTTCTAAAAAGCATTCCAGCAGCTGCACGTTGAGCTAGCTGAAGTTTGTTAATTGGGCCAACAGGGCAGCCGCCTAGTAATGCATTATAAGAATTTAGTCGAGGGGTCATGAAAGCATGAATAAGCTTTTCCGCATCAGACATTGATAGCATATGTCGAAGTTTGGCAACATTTTTAAGATGAAAAAAAAATGCTTGAAATCTGGCCTTCAAATGACAGGTTGCTGTCAATAATATTGTTTCTTTGTAGGAAGGAACATAGTTGAGCAGATACAATTTTTTCAAGTATCTTTGATAGAAAAGGCAAGTTTGAAATGGGTCTATAATTTGCTAGTTCTTTGGGATCAAGCTGTGTTTTTTTAATAAAAGGGCTTAATGACAGCTTTTTCAAAAGTTTTAGGAATGAAGGGATGTATTCAAAATGTTAAGAACAGGTTCAGAAACTTCTGAAAACAATTGTTTTAATAATTTGTTTGGTATAGGATCTAGCATAGACGTTATTTAGCATAGACGTTATTCAGCATAGACGAATTTATCAGTTTAGATAATTCTTCCTCACCTACTGTTGAAAAAATGTGTCTACAGTGCTCTAATTGGGACACTGCTGTAGGAGGTAGATCGATGGTGCTTGTTTTATCTCTGATATCATCAATCTTGCATGTGAAAAAGTTCATAAAGTCATAACTACTATGTTGAGAAACGCATGTTGAGGCTTTATCTTTGGTTAGATTGGCTACTGTGTTAAACAGGACCCTAGGGTTGTGTTTATTTTCTTCTATTAAAGTTGAAAAATAAGCAGATCTGGCAGACGTTAAGGCTTTTTTTAAGTTAAGCGTACTTTCTTTCCAGGCCAAATGAAAATCCTATAGTTTTGATTTCTTCCAAGTACGTTCCATTTTCCGGGCTGCTTTCTTTAAGGCATGTGAGTGCTCATTGTGCCATGGCATCAGATTTTTTCCCTAATCTTTTTGAAGTGTAACGGAGCAACTATGTCTAACGTGTCAGAAAGGACCGAATCAATAGTTTCAAGCTCTTCTAGGCTGCCTGGAATGTTATGGAAATTAGAAAGATCAGCTAGATTACTGACAAGACCATCTTTAGTGCTGGCGGTGAACGTTCTACTATATTTATGAATAGAAGATGATTTTGTAGACCTATCAATGCACAATAAACAGGAGATTAAATAGTGATCTGAAATGTCATCACTCTGCTGCACAACTTCAACATTATCAATATCGATACCATGTGATAATATTAGGTCTAAGGTAAAAAAAATCATCGGTTTCAACAGACAGAAGCATCTTGGTAAACATCTAAGCTTTGAATACTGCAATGTTTTTTAAATGTGTAATTTGAATGTAGGACAGCAGTTTGCTGCCCATATGTATAATCAAGCCTGAAATTATTCATACCCCTAGGGTGTTTGATATTTTGATGTTTATGTCAACATAAATTGATGCCTTTTTTACGGTGGCCGAGAAAGGTTAACCTTTCTCGGCCAATGTACCTTTTGGGTTCAAGAGGAAAATGGCTTTTAATTGTTCTTGAAGGAACACATTTGACAATACTAGACAAATTGCCTTTACAAGGGTTTTGTTGTCAGTTAAGGGTCTTGTAAACTGCATAAACTTTAAGTGTTTGTGGATGAAAAAGCCACCTTCCGATCCTTTATCCCAGGTACATGAGCTCGGCAAGCCCCAGGTGGCATTTCTTGGGGTGAGCAGTAAGCCGTACCCATCTAAACTCCAACAGCACCCTACATAACCTAACTAGATATTCCTCCCATTTATGATTACCATTTCTTTTGTGTACTCCCTCTCCTTATTGAATTGCTAAATGCATCCTCAACTGTAATATCAACAGGTAAATTCAATTTAATTCAAGTTTATTTATATAGCGCTTTTTCACATCCAGTTTATGCATCCAGTTTTGGAACCATAATGATTGGGCTGGACCAAGGGTACCTGGAAGCATGGATTATTCCCAGATGTCTCATCTTGGTGATTTCTTCCTCAATAGCTTGCCAACGAGCCTCTGAAACTTGATAGAAGGGTATACAGGCCTTGCCAATATGCCAGAAGGTGGGTGTGGGTACTATAGCTAGGATTTTATCTACCAGCCGGAATTCTCTGGGCTGTGTAGGTCAGTTGTACCATGCTTTTGGGCTTGATGGGACTTAGTCAGATGTTGTTTGATGATGATTTTGTCCCGCACATGCTCAATGACTGACCTTTGTTGAGTGAGTTCTTGTTTTTTCAAGCCTCCTTGGCAATGGCTAGAAGTCCATGAGACTGCTGGCCGGAGGTAAGTTCAAAAGGGGTGAAACTTGTTCTCTTTTGGGGAATTCTCTTACTCCAAAAAAGATTTGGTTAAAAGGTTCAATGAGGCCATCAGGCTGAGGATGTATACTGAGGTTCAGAGCTCAATCATGGGGATATGACAGAAATCTGTCAGCTGGGACATGAACAGTGTTCCATGTTTCTATTACCTTTGAATCTACACTCTTAAAAAAAAGGTTCCTTGAGGTTTTATATAGAACCCTAGGGTTCTATACTTGGCCAGTAGAACCTTTTACCCAAAAAATGGTTCTATTTAGAACCCTTTGAGTGCAAAGAACCTTTTTGATTAAAATGGTTCTATAATGTGAAAAAGCCCTCTGGTGACGTCATTCATTTGTGGACTGGTGGTGACGAGCCTGGAGAGTGACGGTTAGTTTTTGAAAAGGAGAACTCCGCTTTTGCAGCTCCGTCATTCAGGTACGTTTTTACTCTTTTAAAACTATAATATTGAAATATTTTGTATTACGGGGTAATGTTTCTCTTCCCTTGTGTTATATGGTGACAGACTGAATAAGGGGTAACGTTAATATGGATTAATACTGTGCTTGTTAGTTTCTGATGGTCTCTGTCGACAGCCTTCGCTTCAGAAATCTGTCTCAAGCTGACTTTGCTCTGCTTTTTGTTCGAAATAAGTTACAGTTTCGCTTTATTTGTTTGTCAGTATTAATTAAAATATCAATAACAATAAAACAGGTGCGTTATTCGATGGCGGGATTGAAGCGCGTGCACGCTCTTTTAATGGTAACTTCTTATGAGCCGATTTCCGCTTTCGTGCAGTTTTTATCTCCAACCTTGAACAAACGAGTACTCCCAGCTTGTTCGTGTGTGAGTTTAGCCAAGTTTAACTCGGGCTAAACTCTGTAAAGTAGTGTACACGCCGGCTAGTCTGCATTAAAACCGCAAGGGAGCATGTCGCGCTCGTGCCCGCCCGAGTCTATGCACGCGCCCGCCCGAGTCTATGCACGCGCTATTGTGATGATTGCTATGTGTATTATTGAAACCTTTTAAAGCCAAAACATATTTTAATAATCCATAGATAAAAGATCAGGTGTTATTTATGAAGGACATACAAACATGCAGGCTAAATGTATTGTGAAATGTTGAACCTTGTTAAATATAGGCTACATATATATATTGTGCTTGATAAGTTTAAAATTCATATTTTAATGTATATCTTTCTTTTCTTCAAACAGCCTGGAAACTGAACTGCATCATAAATCTTGTGCTCGGTATGTATTATTGCTTTTAATTCTAAACAAACTGTATTAAGTATTATGAAATGAATATTATAAAAGACTTGAACATTGTATTGTAACCTGGGCTGCAGGACACAAATAGCTTTGAAGAGGAAGGATCCCAGCTTAAAGAAGGACATGCGTTACATCCATAATTGTGACACAATTATCATCAAAAAGGACACGTGGTAAATATTGTATTTTATAACATTCATATGTCAGACTTGGTTGTTGTGTACTGAAATAATATATTTATCACATAAATGTTCTATCACTTATTGCTGCTGTTTTAATACAGTAAGAATATTAAGGTCATTGCTTATTAAAAAGTCCTGCAAAGAAAAAAATATGTTTTAAAAGAAAGTGTAAATTTGCCTACAGGATACCTTGTTGCAATGTCTGCAAAACAAATTTAAAAATGAAGGGATTTCAGTGGTGAGCTCATCTATCATCTCGCAAATGAAACAAATTAATGGGATGAAAAGGAAGTGAACTGTACTCTGAGGAACTTAACACAAGGCAAGTTCAGTTCAATACATTTTATGTCAAAGGTAGATTAATTATGTATTATAAATTCATATTTCCACACTCTAAAATGCTGTCTTCCTACCTCAGACTGTGATGGACCTGGAATGCGACACCAGATATTCATAAGTCAAGAACCAAATGAAAGACCCTTTTCCAGAGCACAGATTATGGAGGGGTTTGCAGAACTAATGGAGCAGTTTCTTCTTCTTGGAGTGCCACAGCTTGTGAGTAAACACTGTTACATTGTGTGCCAAATAGTTTTGCGTCCATGATGACTTTAAGAAACTTGTATTGCTGAAAATATGTCATTTGGAAACTTACACATGAAGTAAACAAAATGTTTTTTTGCATTTAGGATGCTGCATAGAAAACTTGGTGAAGAACACAGAAACATCTTTAAAAGAAATGGCCCAAAAAGGGACGGAAAGAAGGTAGTGCTCCATGACAGTCTCATTGGACCAGCAGAGGAAACCGCAGAAGGTAACTACACCCTATACTACAAACTATTTGCCCCAAACACACACACACACTCACACACACTTTAATTGTATTGATTATAACTGTAATTCTATTTGATGACATGTTAATTGGTTAAAAGTACTAATTAAAATATTGTTTTACAGAAATCCAAAGGTCCTACACCAACCAGGATTCAGCAGCTCTCCTGATTCCACCAAGGCTTGAAGTGTCAGTATTACAATGGACAACACTCACTCGCTATCCTTCAACTTCCTCATTTATCAGAGGCACCACAGAGGAGTGAATCACCAACTAATCTGCCCTTTCCAGCCACAACCCAGCACTTGGAAACCCATATACTCTCTCATAGATCTACACACATTCACTCACTATGGCCAATTCACCTATACTGTACACATGCTTTTGGACTGTGGGGTCAACCGGAGCACCCAGAGGAAACCCACATGAACACTGGGAGAACTTGCAAACTCCACACAGAAATGACAACTGGCCCAGTCGGGACTCGAACCAGTGACCTGCTTGCTGTGAGGCGACAGTTCTAACCAGTGAGCCACTGTGCCACCCATGGACAAAACTATTTACCTTATAAGAGAGGCTGACTGACATGGACATGCTACAGGTTGTGGAATGGCTGTTTGCAGTGTTTTGTCTAATCATTCTGCAATGTTTTAGTAATGTTTTTTTATTAAATTATGTATAAAAATGGATGTTGTGATGACCAATACATGCAGGTACCATCCACTTTTTGAAATTGTAGTGTTATTTAATAGATGTTTTGATTGTTTGTGTATTGTTTCTATCTGCATTGTGATATATTTCTCTTCATTTTAGACATGTGTGAAAGTGAAGCACTGTATTTGTTCAAACAGTAAAAAAGCTTAGAAAAGTGAAATCATTTCAATTACACTGTAAAATGCCATTATACTGTTAAGGTAGATCTGCTGTCCAATGCAAAGTATGCAGAGGTGCAATTTTAAATATTTAAAAAAATATTTTGTATAATGAATTGAATAAATTTTAACAATTTGAATTGTCTGGATTGGTTTTATTTTTTATTCATTAATAAGTAACAATAATTCAATAATAAAAAAAGAACCCTTAAATGGTTCTAAATAGAACCATTTGGGGTTCTATTTAATGAATCCTTAAAATGGTTCTATATAGAACCTTTTTGGGGTTCCATATATGAAGCGCTTGATAGAACCATTTGTTTTAAGAGTGTACATTGAACATTGGACAAGAGCAGTAAATGAAATATTAAATTAGAACAGGCTCTGGCCCACTAAAATCAACATTAACACCAGCAGATCTTACTTAATTCTTTAGGCTTACTTGCCATGTAAAAAGAGCTTTTTGAATAAAGTTCTTAACAAGTGCAGCAGCCAAAATAAATCAATGTGAAAAAATGTAAGGGCTAAGAGCCCAACTTAAGCAAACTCTATTCTCCATGATGGTGACTTAAATTGTTAAGCTTTATCTCAAGAAGAACTTTAGTAGATGTTATACAAAAATAAATGTTTCATCAATAAGTGTAGCTGGTGATTCTGTTTGTAGAGTTGTTTAATCTTCTGCTGATAATTTTAATGATTTAATCATTTGTTGACCTTCAGGTTATTTCATTTCAAAGCTGTGGCTGAAGTTGTAGTTTTTTGTTACTTTATGTTCTGTTCTTGATTTTTACCTTTGGTATTTCTTCATTCGTTCATCACTAATCCTCAATTATCATTTAATTAGTTGTTTAATTAATTCATTTACTTCAGCTTTGCTCTATGTTTCTTGAACACTCAGTAGTGTGGACACTCGGAAGTGTTCAATTAAAACTGAAGTATTTGCTCTGGGGTTTAAAGGGTTAAGGATGTGAGAGGTAAAAACATGGTGTAAAAATGTATTTTAACAGTAATATAATGTTAATTTAAACTACGGAGGTAGACTGTAAAAAAACAGTTGATTGCTGGCAACTTAGCTGCCAGTAGTTTCCTGTAAAATCAAGTAAAAAACAGTATTTTACTGTAAAACCTGAAGCAAATTTCTTCTGCGTGTCACCATTGTGGAGGAGAGTAGAGCCAGTGTTTGAGTCAAAGATAAACAATGAGTTACTGATGTTATTGTGCATGTTTCTTTATTTAAAGACAGTGACTGTTTAGTTGCTGATGCAGTTAAAATCTCTCTGTATTAATTCCAGCTTTATGTGTGTTGCTGTGAAATTTAAAACATTTGGGTTAAACAAAACTTTTCTCATGAACTAAATTACGCTATCATTGTAAATATGCTTATAAGCATATATAGCACATTACTTATTAAACGCATACAACAGTTGTCCAATTTGAGGCAGTTGCTTTCAGTAAAAGTTTACTTGCGTATTGTATCTATGTAGTCCATAAGTAGTTTTACAGCAACATACTATAAAAAATACAGTACATTGCTGACAACTGCAGCTGACAGCACTTTACTGTTAATTTACAGAGCAACAGCTAGACGCGGTTAATTTAACAGTAAATTGCTGGCAACCGTGCTGCGAGTTACTTACTGTTTTTTAACGGGACAATTTTTAACAGTGTATGTTGCAATCACTATGGGGGGCTAGTTAATGCATTAGGCTGTAGCAAGACAGCATATCTTATATGGTACTAGCGGTTAACCTCTGGCCAGGCAACCCCAGGCAAGACTGTCACATTAATCTATTTTAATCTGTATTCGCTGTTAATGTCATTCAGTGATTTTGTACATTTCAGTTGGACTTTGATTTGTTTAAAGGTTTGAATTGTAAAAACATAGTGTAAAAATGTATTTTAACAGTAATATACTGTGACTACAGCAGAGGAGTGGCTGGCAACCCAGCTACCTGTATTATTCTGTAAAATCAAGAAAAATACAGTATTTTTTCCTATAAAACATGAGTCAAATTTATTCTTTCCCTTTTGTGTGTCACCATTGTGGAGGAGAGTAAAGCCAGTGTTTGAGTCAAAGATGAACTCTGATGTAACTCTGCATGTCTCTTTTGTTAAAAGACAAGAGCTAAAAGAGATTTTGGTTCAACTGTGTTTTAAAATAACAAAAACAAGTTCTCGTTATAAATGTGCTTGTGTTAATCACATAACACATTAGAAATGTTTTTTCATAAACTCAAACAACAGGCCAAATTGAGGTAGTTTATTCTGTGAATAAAATGAGTTTTAATTCAGTGCATGTATTTTTACAGCAACAGACTTTAACAGTGTATATTCATTAAGCGCTGAATGGTGGCTGAAGCGTTCCGTACCCGAAAGCCTATAAAATCATCTGCCATTATAAAAGCTAAGATTTCGGCAGTGCGATCCGTCAAAGGCATTTGCCAATATCCTTTTAGCTGATCTAAATGTAAAACATTCCAGATTTATAATGGGTTTAAATTTTCTTTTTGACAAACTAATAAAAAAAAAATCCAATTTAAAATAATCGAATCAAGGGCTGTTTTTTGTGCGTTTTAAGACAAATTTTTAAGCAAATGTTGTATGCCCGAGAGGCAGGGAACTAAAAGTCAAGTTAAAAGTATAAAAGTTTAGGAAGGATCCATTGGAGTCGCCCTGACCCTGTGGGATGATTAAGGAATATATGGTACTAGCAGTTAACCTCTGGTTAATATTTTGACTATAATTAAGTTGTTACATGGTTATTTCAATCGTAGGGAGCTAGAGCTATATGTTACTAGTGGTTAACCTCTGATTATTGTTTGGAATCAAACTAAGTTGTTACATAGACAGTTGTAAGTATCGAATGAGATTACTATTTAAATAATGGCATTGTCTGTCTATTAAATAGTATTAATCATTAACCTCTAATTATTGATCAGACTGGTGAACTTATGATACATTACAGCTGGCATAAAGTGACATAGATTCACAACAAATGAGTATAAAAAGAGTAAAAGTACTATGGGGGCTAGGGTTAAGTTAAAAGTATAAAAGTTTAGGAAGGATCCATTGGAGTCGCCCTGACCCTGTGGGATGATTAAGGGTTAACCCTTTACACCCCACAGCAAAATTTTTAAGTAAACAGTGTCCACACTACTGAGTGCTCAAGAAACAGTGAAACACAGCTGAAAATAATGAGTTACTTATATAATAATTGAGGATTGGTGATTAACAAATGCTGTTTACAAAACGAAATACTGAAGGAAAGCAAGAACAGAAAATAGAGAAACATAGACTACAACTGACTCATTACTTTACCTTCTCTCTTCATTGACTACTGCTGATTATACAGAAACCCGTCTGCTCCTATTAACTCTATACGCTGCTGTGGTAAGTCAGAATTTACTTCGACTCACGGTGAGTAAAAATGGCTTCTCCTGCTCGTCACATGCATTTCATGCCACATGTTTAGTGTATCTCTCTCTGTCAGCAAGGAGGGCTTCACATGTGATAAATGTAAGAAAATAGTTAGGCTGACAGAGAAGATCTCAGAATTAGAAACACACATCCAAACTTTAATTAAGGATAGTAAGAGTCCTAGGTCTCTAGATAAGGATTTGGATGCGACTAGTCTAGTAAGCCATTCACATTGTTCGGCTCCGGTTGTTGCGTCTTTGCAGAAAGACGGCTGGGTCACGTGAGAGAAACTAGAAGTGGGAGAAAACACTGTATGTCCGTTCCAACATCAAACAGGTTTAGCCCCCTCAGTGATGAACCCACGTAGAAACCTGATGAAAGTGCCCTTGTGATTGGCGACTCCATAGTACGGAACGTACAAATAGAGACACCAGCCACCATAGTCAAATGTCTGCCAGGAGCCAGAGCACCTGACATCATGTCAAATTTAAAAGTACTGTCTAAATCTAAATGTAAGTTCAGTAAGATCGTTATCCACGTCGGTGCTAATGATGTTCGACTACGTCAGTCGGAGATCACTAAAAGTAATATTAAAGAGGTGTGTTATCTTGCAAAGACAATGTTAGACACCGTAATATGCTCTGGTCCCCTGCCCACTTATCGTGGTGACGAGTTTCACAGCAGACTCTCATCACTCAATGGCTGGATGTCAAAATGGTGCCCACTGAATAACATAGGTTTTGTAGACAATTGGCCAAGTTTTCGGGGTAGACCTGACCTGTTGAAGAGAGATGGTCTTCATCCCACTCGGGCTGGAGCAGCTCTCCTCTCTAGTAATCTGGCATATAGTCTTAGCGCTGGCATTTGACTAACTGGGGCCCAGGTCAGGGAGCAGACAGATTGGCTTAACCAATTAATCCACAGTTTACCCAACTCAAATAATCTGCAGCACATAGAGTCACCTAGATATAAGAACAAAGAGACTGTCTGTTCCACGAGCCTCTAAATATAAAAAACTCCCAAATCCATTTAAAGGTAACAATTTAATTGATGTTTAAAAAATAAAAACTAAAGCTAATCAAAAGATAAAACTTGCATTATTGAACATTAGATCACTGTCATCTAAAACTCTTTTTATAAATGATTCGATAACTGATCTAAAGCTAGATGCATTCTGTCTAACAGAAACCTGGCTAAAACCAGATGATTACATGCCCCTAAATGAGTCTTCACCTGAAGGAGATCATTATAGACATGAGCCGCGTCCTAAAGGCAAAGGTGGAGGCGTGGGCATAATATACACACAGTAAAATCCTCAGAGTAAATTTTACTCAATTTAGAGAGGGACCAAATGTTCTCTAAACT